>JBBPLP010000066.1:0-64741 GCA_038089875.1 Fistulinella prunicolor | reverse complement strand
AAGGCGCAGGTTCAAATCTTGCTGGCGTCGGTCCTTTTTTTTCTGCCCCCATAGTGGATGGTGTCTCTTACTCCGTACTCATAACAACTTTTCAATCGTGTCAATCGTGTTTCGCACGCTCTGTCACGGTGTTGGGATTGGCCAGGTACGTCTCTGACGTCCCGCGAGATGTGCTGGCCCTTCTCCTTACGTTCCTCAGACGTCGATTACACTCGCGTTCTTGCACTTGCGCTTTCCCCCTCAATCGATGCTCACCGTTGCGTCATCGGTCTCTCGCCCTCAATCACCTTGTCTCCGTGCGTTTCCTCTATGCTATCTGACATAGCCGCGTCGTCTGTTGGGTCTGGGGGCTTCACGTGAGGTAGGTTCGACGCTGTGTTACTGACATCGTATGTGGCCGCATCGCCGTTGATGGTGTTGGGTGGTTCGTCGAGAGCGCTTACATCGTCATTTGATATGCTCGCCTCGTCCTCCATCTCCTGGTCGTCCAACCTTCCCGTTTCGTCGTCGCCGCATCTCGCTCCCTCTGTGTCGTCAGAGGGCTCAGTGGGCTCATCTGGATGACGCTCATGGTCACCCGTCGGGCCCCCAGTCTCTTGACACTCCTGGTTCCCTCTCGTTGATCGCTGGCTTTGTTGTAACTTGTACAGGCTTCCAGCTGCCCTGCACATCTGTCTGGTGTCAGTGGTGTGGTCATCGCTGCGCTCGGGTCATCTGAGACTCTGACCATTCGGCGTCACGATCAACGTTGTTGTTTGGTATGATCTGACCATCTTGGAATGACATGCAGAATCGGCGGCAGTGCCGTCGCTGCCCCAGTCATCAGTATAAGCGCTCAGATTACCCCCTCGTTCCAAACACGTCAATTGTGGATTCCCTTCCATACCATTCTACTATGCATACACTGTGCGTACAATATTTATTACTCACCCGATTATCCTGGAAATAGTTCTTACAGCTCTGGGCAGATGAGCATTTTAATTAGATACAATACATCATCAGTAGGATGGTTTTTTACGCTTAGCTGCTAGCCGATGCTCAGTGGTCCCAACCAGTCCCGACCAAAGCCAATTCACAGATGATAGATTGTTTCGAGTGTAGCTCTCGTAGCCTAATCATCATGATACAAAATGTTAGTGCCGGAGGGCCGGACATGTATGTTGTTTCGCATGAAAGTAACAAAAGTTTGATTCGACCGCACCCACGCGTGCCACCTAGTACACATAATATTCCATGCACACAACTGCAAACACGCGCCTCGATAGGTCCAGGTTTTCCTGAAGAGGCCACATATGGTATGTACAGTAGGGTCATGGTAGTTAGCGATGTCGTGAGCGATCATTTGATCGCTCTATAAGAGACACTGCTCCGAGAACACGACATATGTATGGCCAAGGAGATACAAATATGTCATCATTGCATCGACATTCAGAAAATCAAAAGGGATACATGGCTCGGTATTATACTATCATGCAACACGCACTGTCGGTCTAGTAATTCAGTACACACTGCACGAATTGCCATGCTTCACGGACCTCACATCTGCCACCAAAAGTCATCGGTCGAGATTGGATCGTCCTCAACTCCGGCATCACCGATTTCAGACACAACGCCAACTCCTTCCATTCTTCTATGCTCTTGCCTATCGGTGAACAGCCAATGTTGATCTCCGTAATGTGTCGATTGGAGACACCCCACCTGCCTCGTTGTTTAATCACCGCTCGTCTCTCCCTCGCTTCTTTCTTTTTCTCTTCCTCGTCAGCTCCTGATATAGGCTCTGCGCACCAGTGTCGTATCCTCATGGGCTGTGGCGGTGAAATCGATCCGTCGAACATGATGTGCAGCGTCTGCAGAGACGGACAACCCTTCAACAGTGCGATCACCGCCACACTCGCGATTGGCTTCTCGCTCTCCTTTCGCTTCCACGGTGCCACACCCAGTTTAAGACTCTGCAACTCCGGGAAAGCACCTGCCATTTGCTCGTATGCAGCGTCGTCCAGCTTTGATACCCAAAACACACGTAGGTCCAGCGAGACGAGCGCAGAGAAGGTGTACAGATGCGACAGGAGGAATGGGGTAAGCGAGAACCCGGTACTTTGCCTGCAGGCCCCGAGCCTTGGAAAGATCGACAGCTCTCGCAGCTGGGCGACATCAAAGTGTAACTGGATCATTCGGAAAAGGGTATCCATTTCGGGTTTAAGTGGTAGATAACAGTCGAATTTGAGTCGAAGGCAGATCGGTTTGCCCTTCAGGTTGTCGAGGAATTTTATGCAGTTCGGAATATTAAGACTATTCAGTGAAAACGTACGGACCGTGTCTGGCAGGCTTTTAATATAATAAATGGGGGGATAGTCATCAGAACTCTGCTCGATCGTGAGCGTATCCAATGTTTCCCCGGACGCGAATTCATCTATGGTGTCTTGGAAGAGCTCGCAGCTTCACAGGGCACGTAAGTTCCGCCATTTACTTGTAATGATACCGATATTTAGAGTGGCATTCTTACGGAGGGAGTAGCGGTTAGGGGTGAAGACAGTAGAGGTCACGTTCGGGAATAAAGTAGGGAATTTATGGAGTGCGTCCAATTCGGAGCCAGGGCCTGGAAACCCCCTAGCGTACACGAGTGTAGTGAGCGTTGCCCCTGCAAGGTACTCGAGATGAAACACAGGGTCCACGCATGGGAGGTGGGGCGAGGTCTCATATGTTGTGAGATTGGGAAAGAGAGGAAGAGAAGCTCCTGGAAGGTGTGCAAGGGCAACGATGGTGTCACATGGGTCAATTCTATCATAAGAACCACAGAGAGACTGCACGCGCGCTGCATATGCATTGAATGTTGACCAATCCTCGTCTCGCATGATCCTCCGAAGCTGTATATGAATGAGATTAAGTAGGAGCCAGGAAATGAACACGCACGAAAGTCTGCGAGTAATCCTTTGGAGTCCACAGTGGACGTGGTAGAAGTTTGATTAAGGGATCCATGTATTCTAGATGCCTCCAAAGGCGATCTAATGCAGGTGAGCTGAATGCACGCCATATTCGGGCAAGAGCCGCGAATGCTCTATTGGGGGTGCACAGTCCAGGTAGTAGGGTTCGTCCCAAGGATCGCCTGTTCCATATACTATTAGGTCAGGCTGTATCGAGTCAAAGATAAGATAGAGAAGGTCCGAGGTGAGGAGACAGCGATGCATCATGCATGGATGTTGTGGGGGTCGACATGGCCAAAGAGACTATGGAACAGAAGCGTTTGTCACTGACCCCGAGGTGAAAATTCAGGAGATCTATGCATCGTGGTGAAGCTCCAGGCCAGCTTTTATACGCAGGCCGTAGGCCAGCCGAGCCAATGGTAGTGGCGGTATTGAACAGACAGCTGTCACTACTAGTCACTTCCGCTCCACATAAGTTACACAAGCGAGCCTACAGTCATTCATCGTTCAAATATTCATACTCATCCGGGGGTACGCCTACATACTGTACATACAATTCGCAATCGATACACGTAACCGCAACCCCCAAATACTAATCGCCAAACTTCGGTCTGCTGGACCCCTACTCCACGTGGCATCCTCTCTCGTGCACAGTGATTTGATTCGTTCACGACTTCAACTTCCCTAACATGGCGGCGAACACAAACATAGCGGCAGCGCCAGACATGAAACCTGCCGCATACGTCATGCGATCTCCGGGCACGAACACCCGTGAATCGTTCGCCGCGCCCTTTGTGTGACGCATCATCGGACGAGCGTCCTTGTCGAAATAACTTTGTGGTGTCAGGCTCAGAATAGCATCTGGGGCCGTGGCCAGGCCAGGTAGACCATCCAGAGAGCGCATGTTCTTTTGGAGCCAGTAGCCACGGAGGGACGGGCGAGGTAGATGGGTGTCTTTTTCCTTGTGATCGTCAGCGTCGCAAGGAGGGAAGAGCTGTTGCTCAGACTGCGCTTCGCTGTTCGCAACGGCGAGCAGTCGATCGCCTGTCTCTTTCTTGTCCATGGCCCTGAGAAGCTGCGTGCGATGCATGACAAACTCGTACAGCGGCACCGCGAAGCCGCAGGACTGTATATTATTATCATCGTGGGCGTAGATCGGACGTAAAATATGCAACAGTAAGTGACTCGTAAGACATCGTCCGGAGCGGGGGCGTACGTACCGTGCTAGCTTGGTAGACATCAATGACGATGGCAGCGCGTGAGCCTGGCTTGCGGGTTTCTGCAGGGATGCGTGCATTGTACTCGGGTGTGCCGTATTCGTACACGGTACCTTCCACGTTAACTCAGCACGATGGCCACCGAACCTGCCAAGCATGGGTTGAGGCAGCTTACCGATACCCCAGAGCCGCACGATCCTCGGAGGACCGTCGAAGGCGCAAAACATGATAGTGATCCGACCGTTTTCACGAACGTGCGAGATAGTTTCTATGCCTGAACGCATGGTCAGCAAACGACTGTACATGAGCCCACATCATGCATTGTATATAACGTACCGCTCCCGCTCAGATCCTCGTACCAGACCTGCTTTGAATCAACCACATGGAAGCAGTCTGCCGTCCCTTTCGGTGAGACGTTTACATGGCCCTGGATACTGAGAGGGGCCGACGCAACCCAGAACATGTGTTGCCTCTGAATCCATTCAAAGAGCCATTCGGGTATCTCGTCGTAGAACTTGGCCATGGTGGCAGGACGATGGTATGCTATGGGAGTGAAGAAGGCATGACAGGAGGCGTGCCCATTTCACGAAGACACGTTTCGGAAAATCGGAGACCCGGGTGCTTCTTGTTGACGGCTCTAATGGGGCCCGGCCATGACTCGGGACTAGACATGGGAGACCCACATTATAGCGATTCGGAACGCGGTCGTCGGTAGGGTTCGCACAATGGCATATTATGTACCACGGCACACCGAGTTACTCAGTGATTGTTATCTCCGCCAACCAGTATAATGACACCGCCTCAATTGAAGGACACGAGAATGCATAATGTGCGGAAAAGGTGTTCAAGGCTAGTACGATGGAGTGTAACGACAAGAAAAAAAATAGGAGTGTGGTTACACGACCGTGGCGCAGATTCCCGTTGACACCAGCTGGGCAGCTGCGTCGATTTCTTTCTTTCCTGGATAGTCAACCATTCAGGGGTTCTATCTATAACTAAGTCGAGCCCCAGGATCAACCTGTGTACTTGAGCTGTCGTACCATAGATAAAAAAATCGGACGAGTCACCGAGTTTCGTCTTACTTTAATCGCAGCACACGGACAGGTGATAGATTAAAGAGCAAGAAAAAAACTAACGCGTACATCTGAGATACACTATCATGCCCTTCAGCGCACACGCAACAAAAAAAAGGTAAACTCTTCTCGACATCGACCTTGTCTATAGGCACAACGGAAGCGACGACAAAAATACCGGTTCGTTTGCGAGCCCATCATAGCCCTCGATGTCCATGATGCCCATGCAACCCGGGCCCGGTCCCCGGACCCTCCGGATGAACAATCCCAGACACGTTCGAAAGATACATCCCCCAGTCGTTCACCCTGATTAAATACAGGTCCCGTCAACATCGGCATTAAGAGCGCACACAAAGAGTAAAAAGACACACGCACCCAAAGCTAGTCGGTGCAGACGACCACATCGCCGCGATCGTGTCCGGGTCCACGTCTGGCATCCCAGTCGTCTGCGTCTGCATCAGCGGTGGTTGCACGCCACTAGATGTCACCGCAGCATCCATGAAGGCCTGCAAATCGTCGGCGGCCAATTGGCGTTGGCTGCTCCCGCCTTGACCGGCCGAGCTCTGCGTTTGTGGCGTGGAGAAACTACTAAACGGGCCTGACATTTGGTCCAAAAACAGGTCGTCCATCGAGTACGCGTCGCCAGCGTGCGCAAAACTGTGACCGGGTATCGGTGCAGGCGTGGGATTGGCGGGTGGTTGTGCGCCGGACAGCGACGAGAACCATACGCTCGGTGAATCCATAGATCCAGAGGTCGTCGGTGGGATAGTAGCCTCAGTTGTCGTCGGGAACGTCGCTTGTCCGCCGTACAAGGGGAGCCGCCCTAAATCATTGCTGTAGACTGGTAGGTCGTATGACTGTGGGGTTTGTGACGGCTGTGGTGGTGGTTGCTGGCGCGGTGGTTGTGACTGGGGGTGAGCATGGACCTCGCGCGAGATCCGACGCGTTCCGGCGATTGTCCTACAAGACCCCTTGGGCGTCGGCGGGCGCCGCGGAGCCATCATGGAGCTGTCGGCATCCCTTTCACGTTTCGTCCCACCTTGAGGGCTGGGCTGAGGAAGAGGAAGATCTCCTACAGAAGCGAGCTCGTAAAGAATGTCCCTGGAAGCACAAATCGAGTAAGCATCATAAGACGATCCCTCTTTACGATCACGAACCAGAGTCTTCCCGCAGAATGCCACCTGTAAAGAGCCAGTAATTGGCCACGTCCATAATGGTAAATATTCCTCGAGGAAACACGTACCGGTTCTCGCAAGCCTTCAAAAGTGACATGCACTTGTGCACATCAGCCATCTCCTTCAGCGGATCCGTTGAAAGCCCAGACCGCTTCCCTCCCCAAATATTTAGCAAAAGCACGATCCCAGCAGTAAAGGCATGCATCTGCCGATCAACGCTCAGCTAACTCTGCAAAAGGCACGAACATCGCATCATACTTGTAGAAAAGCTGGCAGTGCACCCGAACGTTTCCTGTATATATCAATGACATGGCTGCACGAACGAGCAGCGTTGGTGCAGATAGCAAGAGATGGGAAGGAAAGAGGGGCAGGCTTGCGAGGAGAGGGTATGAACGGCCTGTGGATGAATATCTGAACGTAGTAATAGTTTGCGTACAGCGCACTCGATTGCATGAAAAAGATGGAGTTTGAGTCCCTCGTAGGGTCCCAGCGTACTGGGTGTAATGTGAGACAACTAAGGGGCAAGTGGGATCGTCATCGCTCACGGTGATCAGGCACCTCATCGATCCATTTGTTCAGAGAAGAATCGAGCTCCGCTACAATATGTTGTTCCCACTGCTGACCGACGAATCCCAACAGGATCTTTGATTTGTTGATCGAGTACTAGTTACGTCGTCAGCAGGCGAACATCACACACAGCAAGAAACATACAATGGTTCTATGAGCAAACGAGAGTATATTGTTAAGTTTGAGGAAGCAGATAAAGAAAGCCATCGAAGAGGGTTTATCGGGCGGCTGCTTGAACGCTTGTTCCGGATCGGAAGTCTCCCAATACTCGTCATCGCAATCGACAGGGAAATCGAGGTCAAAACTGCAATACTTCGATCAACGCACCACAAAAAGGCAACGATAGACCTACTCTTCATCTTGGATAGCACACGGTCGACCCAAAGACGAGCTCATCTGACGATCAAGCAAAACAAGGACCCTACAGTATGTGAACCACAATAACCTCAGAGAAGAACTCGAGGACGGCTCACCAAAACGTCCTTTTCCACAATTCGCCTTCTACAGTGAGCTTTTCATTGTATGATTTGCGACGGTGAGCACCAACATCCTGTGCTAGCCGAATACCTATACCAACGATCGTCCAGCACGCTTGTGGGGCTGACGTCCCTTGCAAGAACAGAGAAGATAACTGCAGGTCACTAAGTCCCATCGGGCCAGCGGGAGCGGCAATGAAACACCCACACAATAAATCTGCAAATCTTCCAGGCACGGAGGCCCGAGCAACGTCCTTCTCACCATCTGCACTTGCTCAAAGAACTTCCATCCCGCCGAGTGCTCTGATATCCCGCTTTCGACGTTATCCAGCATCACACGAGGATCGTCCGAGAAGCGCGAAGCAGCTGCACACACGAGGAGATACACGGCAGCAAACGTGGTATTGCGTAAATGGACGCCTTGCTTGAACTTGCTCTCAAAACTGGGGCGGTGCAAAAGGGGCGCCAAAGGGTTCAGGTAGGTGAAGTAGAGGTTCACAAGCGTTATGCCCAACTCGTCACAAGGGAACGTGTAAGTGGGCTCTTCAATGTCCCTGGCAGCAAGTTCCCACTTGGGGGGAGAAGATCAAGACACATGCATTACAACAGGGTCGGTGGCCTCACCGGATATGAGTCGTCCTCAAGAGGGCGGATGAAAGAGAATCGAGTCTCATCAGATCCAGTGAACTCCTTCTTTAGATCGATTGCTTTTTGAATCAGCATGACACCGCTCGACTTGCCAAAGAAGCGCGCGTAGCGACGGGGATGCTGCAAGTTCATCGACTTGAAACTCTCGGAGAGTTGCAAGGTGAGGATATCCTCATCATCGCTGGGCACGAGATCTTCCAAGGGGGTGTTGGTACCGCCATAAGTGCACGACGAGGGGTTCACGGTGTGCCCGGAAGCGGAAGCGCTTGCGTTGCTTTTCTGCCAGGACTCCCGATCTATCCGGCTACCCCCCAGTTCTCGTGAGAAATCGGCATCGGGACAGACCTTTCAAGGGCAAGACAAGAACATTGACATAGCGTGGGACCATTCTCGAGGAAGCCATACCTTTTGAAGAAGCTTTTCCATTTTCTCCAGGCGATTCTCGAGACTCTCTACATATCTACGATGGCGAAGCACAGATCAGCGGGTTCCCGAAGCTTGGTGGAACAACACACCCTTTTGGCGGGCCACGTTTCTACCCAAGGAGGAAAGGGTGTGACGTCAAAACGTTAACGCAAACGAGAGACCGGGTAGAACAGGGACAAACACACACACCTTGGCAGCCTCGACATAGGTACATTCCAGGCCATACGCAATGCAATTAGAACATCGATTTCCCGGCATCTGGCTTCCATCGCCTTTGGTAGTAACCACATCAGTCGTGCACGGAGAAACAAAGGGCCGAGCATAATGCGTGCTTACATCGAACTGCCGGAACGGCATTACGGTGACAGTATAAAGAGGCGAATGAATAGATGCATTATAAGCGATCCTTTATCCTTATCGAACGACGAAGGGGAGAACCAATACTGACTCTTCTTGCGCCGACATGTGTCGCATGCTCGTTGAACCCGCCGCTTCTTGCTATCCGGGGCGATGGTCGACGAGTTCTCTACATCGTTGAAGTCCTCCTCGGCAGAAGACATTGTTGATTATCGCCTGTCGTCGTTGTATGGGCGTAGTGCGTGTGTATGCGATTTCGAACAGTCACTTGCAATGGCCTTCACTGTGAACGCAAGCACTGGAACTGAAGTGTGCGCGGACGCGGAGTGGGAGTTTTGACACAGTCGGGCAGTGAAATCGTTAGGATATACTTAGCGTGCAACACATTCCATCGCATTGACTACACAACCCCCAATTGTTTGACCAATCTGAAAAATTCTCAACCTGCCGATTGGCATGCGTCACCCCTACTTCCTCAAATATCCGAGCAAGCAGGCCAATGAAAAAAAAAAAGTCAAGTCATACTGACATCCAATGACAGATCCTGGCCCGGCTCCGCGGTCCCGCATGTCGGTCTTCGTAATGGCTGCATCTGTCGGCTCGAAAATCCCACGCGTGGTCGCAATGTCCTCCAAGGTCCTCAAGAATCGCGCTCAAAATGCGCTCGGAACGTGTGTTATCATCGCACTATACCAGTCGTCCGGCTTATCGAACCCTATCACCTCCTCTGATGCAAAGTTTGCCCCTCGGCGAATCTTCAAATAACAGCACCAGCCTTGTGCCAAGGCCAAAAAATCGATTATCTCCGGTGAAAACGTACAGAGTCACAGCCATCATTAAAAGTGACCGCCTCTCCCCCACCTCCGTACGAAAGCCGGAGCACGATCCAAAATAGAAAATCCATCACAGCAAGAGGCCCAGGATATCACATACGTTGAAAAACAGCACTCAAATCAAAAGCGAAAAGTACGACTAACCCCGACAAAAAATAAATCCTTGCCGGACAAAGAGAAAGAGAAGATAAAATAAGGGAGAGACTCAGAAGGCCACGCACCAAGTAGAAAGACTATATACTACCGAGGGTTGACTATTGTTACAGCATAAATGGGACAGTGGGAATATGTGGGGACTACTGGAAACATGATGTGATCGGATGCGTGGGCAGAACAAACGTGAAAAACGGTAATACGGAATTATGACATGTGTGCAACCAAAAAGGTATGACAGAGAGGGACCAAAACCAACCAACTCACCAACCCGAATCCCGGGGGGCGCTGTCACAGGTAGTGGACACGCGTATGCTAGAGTAAGGAAAAGAGAGAGAGAGGGAGAGGGAGAGAGAAAAGAAAACAGTAACAGCAAACATCAACGTAACACAATCACGATGAAGGCAAACAGGTAAGCCATGAGCATGTTCCACACGATGGATGGACGACCGAAAACGAAGGTGACGCAACGGCAGGGAAGAGCGCAAGATGACCAGATAATTAGAAAGATCCGATGTGATTGTCCAAGAGCAGATTGGAACGCATGAATATTACCATCCCGAATAGTGGTAGTCGTCGGCCCAACTCCGGTTCCGTGCCATGGCGCGACGCCTTCGTTCGTCCTTGTCCTGGGTTTCCGCGCTTCTCGTGGATTGGTCCCTGGTGCCTTCGCTGGTAGTCGAAGCCACTGGCCGCGGCCCTTGACTTGCTCTCCGTGCGACAAGAGCAGGATTGATGTTACTGCTCACCTGACGCTCCCAGAGTAATTGTCGGCGCATACTCTCTGATAGCTCCGTTTTCAGCATCCGTCGGCGTGTTGTCCTCGGCGTCATTGGCGGCGCAGCCACAGGGAGATTATACGGATGTCCGAGCGGAATTGGTGCGGTGGTCCTGCTCAACAAGCTGGGCCCCATCTCCACCGCAACAGGCTGGACGACGCGAGACGTCGTGCCCTGCTCCGAGCTTCGGCGTGACATGAGCGCCTGCAACTTCTGCTGAGCAACGCTCTGCGACATTTGAATTTTGTCGTCCGTATCGTCACCACTGTCATCTTCCATTTCCTGCTCCTTGGGTGGTCCCTTGGGCCGATATCCATTTTTCTCGCTCTCCTGTCGCTTCATCGTAGATGAGGATGATCTCGAGCTGCCGATGGCAGTGACCTGGGCTGCCATCGGGAGCACTGCCGCACTCTTACTCGTGGACAACCGTGGGGGCGCATACGCGCTGCTGCTCCTTTGCGGCACGGGCACGCGCGGCTGCGGTTGCTGATACTGACGAGAGATGTCAGCCGACGACCGACTGATCCGATATGGATGGTTCACAGGGAAAATCGTAGGGTTGGGGTTCATCAGCTGCGACAAAAGCCCCGACTGCGTGCGATTGAGATTCGAGTACGAACGCTTGGGCACTTTGGCGAACAGCTCCCGCTGACGCTGCACTTCTAGTGCGGCCTCGCGTAGTCGTGTCTCCTCGGCCTCGCGCGCCTTGTCCTCTGTCCCCATTTCCTCAGAGGCCCACTCCTCTGAGTCCTCCCCATCCGTTGTCTCGTATTCCTCCGAAGACGTATTGGCCATAACGATCGTCTTTCGTGATTGGGCGTTGGCATTCGTATTACTCACGCTCCCATTCCCCGTCGCGTTTGCTTTCACGTTGCCGTTGACATTCGGGTTACCATTCGGGGCAGTGTTATTGGCAGTGACGTGACCATTGGCAAGTCCTTTGGGTATGACAGGGGGGTGCGCCTGTGGAGGAGACACCTTGGAGGACTGGAGAGCTGTGAACCCATTCGCCATAGGAGAAGGCTTCGTACGGCCCTTGCCCGTCGAACCATTCGCCGACCTCGACCCGTTCGAGGATCCCGAGCCGATATTAAACATGGCACCCTTCTTTTCCGCACGTTCCACTTGGGAATGCTGCTGCTGATGTGCAGACAGCTTCCTCACCATGGATGGCGCAACGTGTTTTGCCGAATGTGACCGCTTCACTGGGGGACGCTTCCCAGGTTCCTTTCCCTTTTTCGTCTTATTCAGTCGAGCGAGTGCAGCGTGTCTCCCCCCAGTCCCTGCCGCAGCGCTTGTCGATCGTCGATCGTCATCGTCATCTTCCTCCTGATCTTCCTTGCTATCATCATCCACGTCCACATCTGTTACGACACTCTTCATCTGACTTGATGCAGCGCTACTCGCTTCAAACAAGTCAGACGGCGACTTGCCACTCGCGGTCGACACGTCTCCCCTTTCAGGTGAGATGTCTTCGGGAGATTGCTGGAGGAAAAAGCGACGATCTAACTGCCAAGCCAGCGACCCAGCATCGGTGGTGCGGGCCGGTTCATTAGACGATGATGGTTCCCTAGGTATCAGTGAGCGAAGCGGCTGTAATGGCTGCTGCGCGCGTGCTTCCGCCGAGGGAGCTACTGGTCGAAGCGACACCACAGGTAGAGGTGGTAAAAGGAAAGTGGATGGCGGCTGTGGAGCACCAGGTGTATCATCATGTAATATTGGAGTCATTGGCGGGGTGGGATGTGGGGTGGGATTGACAACCACGACGCGGGGAAAGGGTGCTTCCGCAGGTGCAGGCAGTTGGACGTGCGGTACGTTAAGATCACATGATCGAGATGACTGCACTGCGGGTGGAGGCGTTGACAGCACTGTCACAGTGGCGGCTGACTTCAACTTGGGAACGACAAGCTGGTTTGGCAACATGTCAACAATCAGACGTCCGACGCAAGACCGCGGTTTGTTACAGGTTGGAGAACTGAGAGGAACGGTCGAGGCTGGGGAGTGCGGATATATTCGTGGGCGTTCCGGCGTGGACGGGGGAACCATATTCGGTATTGGGGGTGGCAACGGTGATGGTGATGCTTGATCAGAAGGCGACGGTAGGCCAGACGAGAGAACTACGGGAAAAGTAAATAGCAGGAAGTGAGCAAATACCCAAATTGAGCCACATTAGGCAGTTTTGGGGAAGAGGCGCTCACTGTGGAGTTCGGGTGACGCCTTCTCATCGTAATGGGCGGGAAAGTAGGAGTGGAATCGCTCGTCTTTCGGATGAGGTGTGGCCGAATCTGGTGTAGGCAGGTGGTAGGAGGGTTGTTCCCGAATAAGCTCGCGATACCACAACCGCCAAGAGATGTTTTCTAGACGGCGGCCATCTTGAACGGACTCTTTGCACTTTGAGAAGACTGATAAAGGAAGACGGTCAGTGATGGTGGGCTGGGGTAAGATACAAAGCAAGAGGTTACCTGTCCAGAGGCCGTAGAGCGCGTCCTGACCCTGGAGATCCTTGACAGCCTCTGCGGTGACGGAGAGAAAGGGGGCGGGAAGGACGGGCAGCATGGGTTGCCAGAAAGGAGCAACGTGCGGGAATTATCAGGATAAACGGGACGGATATATAATCAATCCTCTGGAAGCGGAGGAAGATGAGGAAAAAGTGGGAACCCAGGAAGGATTTCACGGGCAGAATCCGCTGGTTGAAACAATCACGGTTCCCTGATGATGCAACCGAGGGGAATGGGTGATCCGTAGACGACGGCGAGGTCGAGCCTACTAGAGTGGCCTTGTCGTCGCTGGCGATGGTGGCAAACAACGGCGGGAGGCCGTGTGCGTTGTGGTAAGAGAAGGAGGCCTGATGACGAGACGGGGCCTTGTGAGCGTAGAGCAGCTGGCGTCCACTTACGAATTACTCCCGTGTATGTACCAAACTATTCGGTCCGACCTTTAGCAAACAATTTTATTTTATTATCATTATCAATTTATTTTATACTCGGAATTGACAACTGCAACCACGGGTGACTGCACATGTGGACCGCCTCTTATAGATAGTTTTGGGCCAATCGAGCTCGTTTGCTGCGCTGGCCTGTTCCGCCAACCCGCTTCGGAACGGCAAGCCCTATTCTACCCGAGCGGCCAATAGTTCTAGCCCATGCCATGCGGTCTGTCATGTGAATCAGTCCGCCTTGCACGTTTGGTCACTGGGCACATTCCACTTTCATATTTCCTTTTCATTGGCACCCCACACTCCCCGCCCAGCTATCTTTGACGTAAATGTCCGCCCTCTGCTCCCTGCCAGTAAGCCCTGTGCCATTCTCGACGCGCACAGTGGCTTGGCCCACCCCATTCCGACTCTTCCCGTCCCCTCGTCTCAGATCGTGGCGATCGATGGCCCTCCAGGCACATGGTCCACTAGGAACTTCGTTTTTCCCTTGTCTGGACTCATTAAACAAACAATATATTGTTGTGCTCCGCTATCTGCCAATTGGAGCTGACCTGTCCAATCGGCGTTCAGAGTTTGCCAAACGAATCCTCGGAAAACGCCGTGAGACAATTTAGCTGCTCAGGTTGCCATTGTGTACTGCAGTGGAACGGCGGTTACTAATGCTTAGCAATGCGTTGTTGACGTGACGATTTGAAACTGCCAGGCCCACCGTACGCACGACGCATGAAACACACGTCCCTCGTTCGCACTGACAAGGGGTACGTCGTTGGTAAGTACAACAGGGTTACACAACAACCCAGCAGCAGCAGCGTTACTCTTCGCAACTACACTCCAACCTAATATACTTGCGGTCAGTTGATCCCGGCGTGGGGAGAGTCGAGATCATGTCCGTCCGTGGATCTGAGCCCCGGCCGCCTCTTCAGGTTGTTCACCTTGGATCACCCGAAATCGAAGTGTGGGGTACCCACTGGCAAACGTGTCACCTCACTTTGGCACTTTCCAGAAAAGTCGTCGAGCGTTCGCGAGAAGGAACCTACACTGTCACGGACGATTGCGAACCCCAGTACCTCAACCAAGCGTACAGCATGGGCCCGATACTGCATGCACACGCCGATTGCGTTTAGATATGTATGTAGATAGCGACTAGACTTCCCCACAGTAAAACCACGTGTCACCTGTCAGTGGTTGGACTAAGAGCCAATCAGAAATTTAGCCTACTTTAGTGCCATGTCATCGTCACCCACAGCAATAATTGTCAATATCGTCAATTTTTTATTTTTTAGCGAATCGGAAGACAATCGCAAGTGTGGTTCATGGAAGCACCCTCAAAAATACACGAAATCATTCTTCCCCACGCCTAGACGCGACGGATATCTGACCTTTTCGACATCCAAACGTCCGTGCACACGAGGCCGACGATGTCGTCTCCATTTGTCAAGCCGAACAAGTCATCGGTCAAAGGCATGGATGTTCTAGCTGTCCCGGACCTCAGAACAACGCGCCATCTGCCGTAAACGAAGACGAAAAGCAGTCAGGTCTGCCGTGAGATCCACATAAAGCGCGTTAAAATCGGCCACCAACGTGGGTGCAGCGACATGTGCGTGGGCACCTGTTCTTCTCGATGGAGATTCAACGTCCGGAGATCCACAAAGAGTAAAAGTTAGCCATGGCTTTCTGCAAAGAGCATCACGGAATGATAGGCAGGACCATCGGGCGGATCAGAATTGGAATCCGCTCGGAAGCTCCATGGCTGCTGCCGCCGGAGCCATTGAAATCCGACAACACGTACTTCTTCAAAGCGATCGACCACCTCACGTGGGTGTGGCAGAAACATGTAAAATTGGGCACTTGCTGTCATGCCATGTGTTGCCAGCGATACTATCATCATGGAGGACAAATCATATGTTTCAATGAGCGCGTGGCAGAGAAGAAAATAAACGCTTGAAATTACACTACTCAACGGTTGGCGTGGGGAGTTCACTGATCTATCGCGACGTTGCTAGGGGGCCTAGCGCAAGACAGTCAGCATCCCAAGCCCAACTTTGAAACATACGGATAGCATCTATATCGACCCTTCAGACTCTGGTTTCATCTCGGGGCTCGTTCATACCCAATCAACTTGGTATGTATGTCCCCAAGTGTCACATGTGGAGGCGAGATGTTGCGTATGTAAAGTGTCGTGAAGGAGAACGAGCGAACCTTCAAGGGTGCTAGTATATGATATTAGCGACCAAACTTGATCCGTGAAGCAGTGCACAGAAGATCTGAATTGAACGCAGAAGCGACGACTGACGGGACACGGATCATCGATGAACCATCGAAGACGTTCATCAATCGGTAAGAGAGGCTTCGCGATTCCATCCTAGCCAGGCGCAGTCTAAATCCCGACGTCGGACTCGGGACGAAGACATGGCCATGGTTACCCTGTCCCTCAAAATGGGTATAGACCCTGAAACTTCTGTGGGGACCAACGATGAATCGATGACGCGTAGAAGTCGGGAAGTGAGAAGTTAGGACTGAAGATGACAAATTAGGATTAGACCTGACCTCTTTCTGTCAAAGTTCGTGTTATCGACGGTACTGAAGCCGTCGTTAAATGTGGGGTGTGTGGGGAGACATGACCATCTAACCCTGAGCGAACTCAGAACCATATGGGACGACACGAGGGGCTCGAAACAATGCAATGTTCGCGGAGTCGAGAGTTGATGTTGCAGTACCCAAGCTTTGCAATACATCGGTTAACCGAAGTGAACTGCATTTCAAAGGATCACGCAGCGAATGCAGCCTAGAAGGTTGAAACGGGCTCGGTCGGATCCAGCAGAGCCACGGTTTCATATGAAGTGTGAGATCTTGAGACTGCTGTGCCAGTGTGCTGCGTGCAATCTGAGCGGTGCATTTGAGGACGTTTCAGCCTTGCTCCTGCGCTACTTGAAGCATAACAGCAATAAGCTTATGTAATAATTCTTCCCGTTGAGTGTATATCCTGTCCCGCCCCTAAACGGCAGTGAGCACAAGATAACATGGCTCTCACCGGAAATTCAATGCCTGATCATGAGTTGGGGGTTGCACAAGTGTGGTTATGATACATGGGTTTGTTGAAGGGTTAATGGTAGATATAGATATATGAAGGAAAGAGAGAGAACGAGTAGACCTCTATGTATGCAGATGCGAACCGTCAAAAGAGCGGGGGTCCGGAGATGCGCATGCACGTTCCGATGATGCAGTGTTGTAATTGCCCATACTACCTCCAGATGGCACGTCCAATTCTGAGCCACGCCTACACAGCAAGCCCAGAAACCGTCGAGGTCGAGGAACCCAGACTCCCAAGTCGATTAGCGTGATTATCGTAAAGCTTAGCCCACAACCATCATACGTCCACATCCCATCCTCAGCTTCGGGTCACTCTGCAACATGGACGTTGAGGACCATCATATCGACAGGGTCTCCTTCCATCGCTCGGCGACCGTCTCGCTTTTGAACACCTCGTGCAACACCTCCCTCACATCTTCCACATACACAAAGCGGATCCCCGTCTTGACGCTCTCCGGGACGTTCTCCTCGATGTCGGCGCGATTCGCAGCAGGGGCGAGGATCGTCTTAATCCCCGCTCGGTGTGCCGCAAGGATCTTCTCCTTCAAGCCACCCACAGGTAGAACCTGACCCACAAGCGAGATTTCGCCGGTCATCGCTACCACAAGACAGTTCAGCGATACATATACATAAATCATCCAGGTAATGCTCACCAATGTCAGGGCTTATCTGCGTCTTTGTAAAGAGTGAAACAAACGCAGACAGGATGGCAGTCCCGGCGCTAGGCCCTTCCTTGCCGACGCTGCCCTCGGGCATATGCACATGGATGTCGCGGTCAGTCAAGAACTGCTCGTCTGGCGACTTGGTGATCCCAAGTTCGTACGCATGCGCTTTGACCCAGCTCAAACCGATCTGCGCACTTTCTCGGATGACCTCGCCAAGCTTTCCGGTTAGCTGTAGACCACCTTTACCTGGCATGCTCTGATGGTACATAAGATCAAGTTGCTACACGAAGGTCAGTCAAGTACTTACCGTGGCTTCGACAGGCATAACAGCGCCTGACCCGTTGCCCAGATAGCCTAAACCCGTACTAACGCCGGGTGGTGGAGGGCTAATGTACATCCTATCCTTGTGGTACACAGGGGGGCCAACGTAATCCTTCAGATTGTCCGGAGTGATTCTGACGTGAATATGTTCAGGAACTTTGAGTGGCTGGCGCTCTTGAGTCGTCACACTCTTCCGCTCTGATGATTCATGCGTAGAGGGTTCGGCAGAAGCATCGTTCTGTTCGTTTGATTGTGGCTCTTGGGTTTCCGCGGTCCGTGACTCTATGCTCGCTACTGTGGGATTTGGTGTTGGTTCGGGGAAAACATCCTCTCCAAGATCCCGGATCAGGTTGAGCGCTGCTTTCCGGTATATCTGTAAAATTGACCGAGGTTCAGAGATGCCCACAAGAAGTCCCGACAGAATCGTACCTTGTCGATATGCTTCTTCAGGTTTCGCACACCACTCTCGCGACAGTAATACTTGATAAGCACATCTACTGTGGATGGGTCGAGGAGGACGTCCGCGTCTTTAAGACCAGAGGCTTCTCTTGCTTGAGGACCGAGGTATTTTTCTGCGATGACGCATTTCTCCTCTGAGACGTAGCCACTGACTTCGAGAACCTCCATTCGGTCAAGCAAGGGAGCGGGTATGGTGTCGAGAGTATTCGCTAACATCGAACGTATGAATGCAATTTTCCCAGACAGAATGTGATGGTTTACTTACCGGTGCAAACAAAGAGAACACGCGAGAGATCGACGGGGACATCCATGCTTTAAGAGCCGGTCAGTTCATCGTTGATCTTCACGAGAACAGAGAAAGGAAACACCCACTAATGGTCTAAAAACCCATTGTTCTGTTCGGGATCCAACATCTCAAGCAACGCGCTGGCTGGGTCCCCGTTGATCCCCCTTCCGATCTTGTCCACTTCGTCAATCAAGACGAGTGGGTTCTCCGTACCAACTCTCTTCAATGCTTGGATGATTTTCCCAGGGAGCGCACCAACATACGTCCTCCGATGCCCTTTAATCTCAGCAACGTCAGTCAAACCACCAACCGAGAACCGGAAGAAACGTCTGTTTAATGCGCGCGCGATAGATTTGCCGATAGACGTCTTTCCGACACCGGGAGGGCCAACCAGACAAATAATCTTGCCTTCGACAGTCCCACGGAGCTTACCGACAGCAAGGAACTCGAGAATGCGATCTTTGACGTCCTTAAGGCCGTAGTGATCTTCGTCCAGGACCTTCTGGGCATGCGTGATGGAATAGTTTTCCGGAGAATGTTGACCCCAAGGAATCTGAAAATAATGAATACGGAAATAATACTAGATAAAAGAAAACTAACCTGGGTAAGCCATTCTAGATAGTTGCGAGTCACGTTTGCCTCCGAAGCCGCAGGTTCCAAACCCATAAGTTTATTCAACTCCTCATCAAAGACCTTCCGAACGCCTTCAGGCATTTTCAATGCAGCCGCTCGATCCTTGAACTTTTCGATGAGTTTGTCCTTGCCATCTGACTCCATGCCCAGTTCTTTCTTGATACCTTTCAGCTGTTCCATCAGGTAGTACTCGCGCTGTCTCTTAGCAATCTTGTTATCGACATCACGAGAAAGCTTGCTCTGGAGCTGAGCATTAATGAGCTCTTTCTTGAGCACTAAGAGCGCTTTTCGCAGGCGGTCTTCTACAACGAGACTCTCCAAGACATCCTGAAGCTCGCCGACTTCGCCGCTCGACACAGCAGCTGCAAAGTCCGCAAGCTTGTCAGGCTCATCGAAGACATTTGAAGCGACTTGATTGATCGAGAAGTTCGTAATCTGGTCACGGAAGAGCGGGTTCAGTTGAGCGATGTCCTTGAACACGGAGACGATTTCCGACATAAAGGCGCGGATGTACTGGTCGTCCTTGTTGTACGGGTTGGTGTGAAGGTTCTCGACTTGAACAATTGAGATGGCATGATTGTGCAAGAACGACGTCTGTACCGGACCTGTCACTATATCAGGATCACGATGCAATAACAGAAGCAATAAATGTTACCGGGGGGGATCTTGGAGACTTCGCCTTTGGAGTACTCGGGCGGAGGGGACGGAGGCGGAGTCTCTGGTGGTGTGACAGTCTGGGCATCTTCCGGCGCGATGTTGGCAAGTGGTGGGTGTTCCCCTGCCTTGAGTAATTCCGTTATCTTTATCCGCCTGTGGGGATACAAGACAGCCGTGAGACCGTCTTCCTTTTCTTCACCTGAACCGGTATTCGCTGAAAATACGCTCGTGATCTGAGCGAAAACGCCGACTGGATGTACTGAATTAATATCCGCTATGACATCGCTATCGGTATTCTCGTCCTTGAGAAGAAAAGCACCGAGGTAAGGTTGTCCACGTTTCATCATCTCCTTGATGGCAGCGACAACTGTGGGATTGCGAATAACAACAGCCTTGTAAAAACCGGGAAAGAGAGGACGTCGAGCGATAGGGAGGGCAAGGACCTGGGGATATATTTCTGGGACGGACTGCTTGACTATGGAACTCGGCGTGGGAGTCCGCTGGGGGGACGGAGGCTGGGAGTCTGCCGGATCGCTATTATCCCCACCCGAAGACGAAGGGGGTGAGCTGGCTGAGGAACCCGCGGGACCCTCATCCTGCGAACTTTCCATCCGTACATTGTTACCGCTCTTCCTACCTGTCGACTCGGTAGCTTCGGTCTCCTCCTCGTCAGTGGCCTCAGAGGGGTCGTTTGATTTGTTGTTTGCCCAACGTGGGTAATGCAAGAGTGGCGAAGACCGCGCAGGAGAAAGCCTCGAAGATGTAAAGTGCCTCTGGTTGGCTATTTGGCTAGCAATTAGGAAGCCTGGTGAGACTGTATGTCGAAATGGGATCGTGTGCAGGAGTGTTGGCTGTCTTGGAGCCAACCGGCGTGCACGGGACGCAGTGTTGGCATAAAAGCTACGTGCGAAGGGCATAGGAAGGCGACGACCTTCACACCCAGATGGATGAACTTGGGCTCCAGCTCGGAGTGGGTATGAGCAATTGCTCGTCCGGCTTGCGCAAAATGCCAACCGAGGTAGATGACTCAGCAATAATTTCCCAGGGCAGTAGCAGGCACCGCCACCAATAACGCTGACCTCCGAGTCTTGATTACGGTCGATCACAGAATGGCAGAAATTCACGACCAGTTCGACACCGTACTCATCCTCGATTTTGGATCGCAGGTTAATTCTCTTCTTTTTCTTCTCCAAGCGCCGATTTCGTATTCACACCCCATCGCTCCCCACAGTACAGTCATCTTATCACGAGGAGATGTCGTGAATTGAACGTTTACGCCGAGTTGATGCCTTGTACGACGCTTCTCAAAGATGTGCACTTCAAGCCGAAAGGTGCGCTTGGACGTGTACATTTACGATCAAAATACTCATTGAGAGAAATTTCAACCACAGGCATTATTCTCTCCGGATCTCCGTACTCGGTGTATGATTCCGATGCGCCACATGCAGATCCGGCAATCTTTGAGCTCGGTGTCCCAATTCTTGGCATCTGCTACGGATTACAGGTTTGTCTTTGCCTATAACAAGATCGAATGTAGACGTATCACGTATCACGCTGCAAGGAAATCGCATGGAACCTCAAAGGTCAGGTTGCGAACTGCGATCATCGCGAATACGGTCATGCAACCGTTCAGATTTCCCGCTTCAGCCAGGGCTCCGTCGATGCCCTCTTCGAGAATCTGGGCGATGAAATGCAGGTGCACATACTTGTCCGTGACATGATATCACTCTCTTATCATCAGCATGGGTTCGGCCTACCAGGTCTGGATGTCTCACGGCGATCAACTCCAAGATCTTCCCAAGGATTTCCATGTCATCGGCCGAACACAGACTGCGCCGTTTGCTGCCATTGCTCACGATACGAAACCTATCTATGGCATCCAGTTCCATCCTGAGGTTACCCATTCCCCGAAAGGTAAAGCAGTCATCTCTCGTTTTGTCCTCAATATCTGTGGATGCAGAACAAATTGGACGATGGTAAGTTTATTTGGGTTCCGCGATTACATGTGGTTTTGAAGACCCCAATATTCCATCTTTCAAGGAAGAGTTCATCGGAAAGGAGATTTCACGCATAAGGGAGATATGTGGTCCCAAAGGACGCGTCATCGGTGCAGTCAGCGGAGGTGTTGATAGCACTGTCGCAGCCAAGCTTATGCGTGAAGCTATTGGTGATCGGTACGCAACGGCCACTCTTCCGAACTCTTTACCGACTTGTTCAATCCGCCAGCTTCCACGCTATCATGGTAGACAATGGTGTCCTCCGCCTCAATGAGGCTGATCAAGTAAACAAGATGCTTAATGAAGATCTCGGTGTTAACCTTACGGTAGTCGATGCATCCGATCTCTTCCTCTCGCGCCTCGAAGGTATCGAAGATCCGGAACAGAAGCGTAAAATTATCGGTAATACATTCATCAACGTTTTCGAAACGGAGGCTACTAGGATTGAAGCTGCGGCTGAGGAAGAGGAAAAACAAGGGAGCGAGGCAAAAGGTCGGGTTGAATGGCTGCTACAGGGTACGCTATACCCAGACGTTATCGAGAGCATCAGCTTCAAGGGTCCGAGCGCCACGATCAAGACACATCATAATGTGGGTGGGTTGCTGAAGGATATGAAGCTGAAACTCATCGAGCCCCTGCGTGAGCTATTCAAGGGTGAGCTGATGTTAATTACTAACATTGTGCTAACTAGATCACTGACTCTTTCGTTGTAGACGAAGTTCGCGCACTTGGTCGGTTGTTGTCGATCCCCGCGCCACTGGTCCAGCGCCATCCATTCCCAGGGCCCGGCCTTGCCATCCGAATTCTTGGTCCCGTCACGCGCGAGCAAGTGAAGACCTTGCAGCAGGCTGACAACATTTACATCGAAGAGATCCGCAGAGCCAATCTTTACAATCAGATCAGCCAGGCATTCGCGGTCCTGCTCCCTGTCAAGGCGGTCGGAGTCATGGGTGACAAGCGAACATATGAACAAGTAAGTCTTCCGTCCGTCCCTCCGCATATCGTCAGTTTTCTGTGGTGTACAGTGTTCTGATGTCTCACAACAAGGTAATTGCACTGCGTGCTGTGCAATCCGAAGACTTCATGACAGCTGATTGGTAAGTCGGTTTTGTGTCTGTTGCTCTTCGCGAGTGGTACGAACATGATACACCTTGTTTGTTGCCTTTTGGTATACAGGTATGTCTTCCCGGCTGAAGTCCTGAAGCGGATTTCCTCGCGTATTACGAATGAAGTGAAAGGTGTGAACCGTGTTACCTATGACATCTCCTCCAAGCCGCCTGCAACAGTGGAGTGGCTATAAAGCGGGGACGCCATCGCAACCAACGATTCCGAAGTTAGTAAGATGAACATGACTTGAGAAGTCAGACCAATGAATGTCTTCTAAGAAACATAGCTTTGATGGCAGATTCATCTAGAATCCGGGAAGTAGACAAGGTTCTAGTACATTACACGGTGGATAACTTTGATAGAGACAACTTCAGACAAGTGAACGTTTAGTCATTGGTTCAAACGTGCAGTGAGGGGATCATCACGTGATTCAGCCTCAACATATGACACACGATGCCGCTGTCCGTACTAGTCGTTCCTGCCACAACTCGATTAACAACTTGCAAACTGACCAAGTCTTGGAATGAAATGTATCAGGCTTTGCGAAGCAGGAATGAACGAAGGCGGTTTGTTTTCCTGCCACCATATTCCGAAGTGCCCGGTTTGGTCGTCCGTAGCTGAGCCGCGGGTAATCCAAGTTCGATACTCCCACGCAACGGTCTGGTCACCAGACTACGCAACGGTGCGGAACACTTCCAGTGCCGCTAATAAAGCTTTGAAGTACGTCAAAAACCAATATGCAGCGGCCCGTCCAGGGAGGCAAGTACATACTGCCATTGCCGACACTTGAGCCTTCGTAATTGCTCGTAATTGTCTTTTAGAATCCCTTCCTTTTCCGAGTCCCAAACCCGACTCCGAGGCCATGAAATCAGCCCAAACTGTGGCTGCCATTAGCTCTAATGAAAAGATCTTCCCAATTTTCGCCCAAAAGCTTGCATCCAAGGACATGAAGGAATTTGTTCATACTGCTCACAAGCTGACTGTCTGGTTAAGCTCGGAGAAAGCCTATTACCCTGCTGCTCGTTCCAAGGTGAGAATGTATTCTACAACCAAGAGTGTCATTCCAATCGCCCAAACTACCAGATCATCGAGCTTCTCGAGGTGTGACCCGTCTTTCACTTCGAGATTTGCTGTTAACGGGTGTTGCTTTGATTTTGGTTTGCAGATTGCGCGTTCGGCTTTCCTTGATACATTCATGCATCGCCCTGCCGCTGCAGAACTTGCAGAACATCTGCGACAGCTCATTCAAGCAGTAACTCCATTCAAACACCGGTTTCTGGAGGATGAACTCCAGTGTCAGCTTTCTTTGTATTGATTCAATTTCCGTTTGGTAATCTCTTTATAGCGAGACTGCAACGCTTAATTTCGGATATAAATCTATCCCTTTCCGTGGTGTCCCAAGGTACTATCCATGGCAATGTGCAACCTCAAGGATCAGTTGCTACCAAGTATGTTGTTCTTCGGTAACTCGTCCAACTATCCAAACTCACGTAGTGGCGTTTACGCATTGAGGTTCATTCCAACTATCATTTCCTCACCCACGCTCACTTCCTCGGTTCATCCGCAACCCATATCAACCGCCGTGTCGGGGACGATGTTACCGATTCAACCACCAAATGCCGTTCAAGCGGTTCCCAATGGCTCTGTTTATGTGGATACACCTCAAGTGCGAAACCCTCCTCAAATAGCGTCGTCGAGTCAAACCAAAGCAATTCAGTCTATTTCTCTCCCTGTTACGAATACCCCTCAGGGTTGCGAAAATGTCTCACCTACAATACCATCCAAACCTCAGCCGAAACGTACGCGGAGAGCCGAGCTTCCAGAGGAACTCAAAGCTCGTGATCTTGATTGGTTTAAATCTCAGCAGGTTCCTGCCATAGTGAAGGAGGATCCCGGTGCATCCTCCTCCAGGACTAGTGAGTCTTTGCTGGCACTGGCACCTGATACATCCTATGCCATTACGCGGTCCCCGTCGCCAAAGAAGAAGACCGCTCGTATGGTGCCGTCTCGCCGCTTGCCTCGTCGTGTTCCTCTTAATGCTGC
This sequence comes from Fistulinella prunicolor, assembly GCA_038089875.1. Taxonomy (NCBI): domain Eukaryota; kingdom Fungi; phylum Basidiomycota; class Agaricomycetes; order Boletales; family Boletaceae; genus Fistulinella; species Fistulinella prunicolor. The sequence goes on along the minus strand of JBBPLP010000066.1, from coordinate 39,923 downwards.
TCAGGAAGTAGAATCTGATGTGTTCACTTCTGCATGTCCTCCTGTTTCTGAACCATCCCCGGAGAAGGCGGTATCTTTCGAGAATGCTGCAGATGCTTCTGTCCAGATGAACGTTGATGAGCAAAATCCATCGCCAGAAGAGGTAGCCCTTGATGTTTGTTCCGCGGAAATACCGGATTGTCCGTCTGTACCCATCCCCGAAACCACGTTGGACCGCGTGGAATCAATGGATATCTCCGATTCCGATGTAGATCACGAGAGTCTCATATCAGAGCCACCTAGCAGAGTAGACCCAACTCCATTACAATCCAATCAGCTGTTACCACTTCGGACTCTAATCCTCCCACCTCCCGTTACCGCCTTGGAACCACCTCTCAACTTGAACTTCAGAATCTCGCAAATATCACTTACTCAGCCCCGACAATTGGAAATGGATGCGAACCAGCAACGGTTCGATGGCAAGATGACTGTCGTCCATAGCACGCAAGGGAAACCATTCACTCATACCCATACGATCGATATCAATCTGAACGAAAGCATTTTCTCCAAAATATCAAAGTGGGTGCGGAGGAAATCTCAACCGTCGTACGTGTCCATGTTTTCTGAGTGCTGAGCGAACTTGACATTATCATATAGCGAAGCACCACACGGAGCTTGCATCTCATTGGCGTGTTATCGCCTCCCGGAACTCTTTGACGCAATCAAGTCAGAAAGTGGCCAACACGACGTTGAAGAATTGACGTCACAATCGTCGTGCTCTTGGCCATGTTCAGACCGGTTGTCCCTGTACGTCAATGGTAGCGAGAGGAAGACTATCATTCCACTGTCCCCGCCCCTGTTCGTACGTGCCCCAGATCATTTTCACAGTGCAATTCTTTCAACAACCCGTTTATGTTCTATTGTAGCTGACTCCTGATCAATGCGTCGATATATCTTCGCTGATGAAGCTGGGAAACAACACACTGGAAATCAGACAACAAGACGACATGTCCGAGTACCTGGTCGTCCTTCATGCACATCTTCCGACTCGAGCGCAGCTGGCTGAGTTCGAGGTGGTGAAGATGTCTGATGAACGCTGGAAGCAGTTTCTGGATGCACTTTCTGCGCGCGCCGTGCCAAAGAAGATGCATGGTACACCTCCTGCGAGTGCTGTCGGGGTGTTTTGAGCCCCCGGGCGCGTTGGATGTACATGGTGGAATACTTGATGTTGATCTCCGTGGACTTGAGAAGATATCTTAATAATGATCATGAGATTTTCTCTAAGAAACTTGGACAAAATCTTGACCTGTAATCTGAGGATAATGAATGCAGTGCATGAAATCATACCATTGGCTGGCGACGTCACGGTCAAACAGTGATTATGTAGTGCCACAAACGCGTTACGTGGCCACAAACACGTATCTTGTTACATGGGGCCGACGAAGAAATCCAGAGACTTTCTCGACAAAGAGCTGTTCGTCAAACGCAACATCGTACGCTCCTCTATTCGCTACATACCATTTTCTCACCTGTAGCGCTTCTTCAGGTTACGTTCAGGTCACTCAGCCGCGAACTCGGGATTCACGTCAACAATGCGAAGAAGTGGGTGTGCTCTTGTATATGCCTTGTTGCTTTGTTGACCTCGTCTGAAAAGGGAGTTGCAACTCTACTACGACGCCGTACGCGAGACGAACGCGTCGGCGGTGCCAACCTACTTCGTCTCTGGAGAGGTACCTCTGTTAAAGGTCAGCCCGCGTTTGGAAATACAACTCGAACATTCCGATTCTGCAATGGATTTGGATCTGGCATTCGAAGAGGATCAGGAGGAGGTGGACGAGGTACATCAGACTAGGATCCTACTCGTAGATGCGCGCTCGCTCGATGGTGTGTCTCTTCAACATGGATCGTTTCATACTGATTCTGAATCTATCTCTAGAGGCGACGTCGCAGTTCTCTCGCATACATTCAGTGCATATATACAGTCTGTCTCCGTCGCGGTTCGGGGTGCGTATATATGCACTCTCGGTGCGTTGACGAGTTGACCGAACAGCGTAGGATGCGGGACTCGTCTGTATCCCAAGTCCCAAAGTTCGCAAAGTGGATGCTCAAGGTGGATTAGCATCTTTCTCCGTCTCCGGGAAGATCACGGGGTCTCATGTAAAGGTCGGTTAGTGCGCATTCCTCCTGATGTATCTTTTATTCACCCATTTGTAGCTGAAATCTGGTATCGTTGATCATCGTGGAGCTTCTTCATCCAAAACAACCTTGGGTGTACCCGCCAAGGTGGCACTGAAAGCTGTGACGTCTGCAGGGGAAGAACAACAAACGACTAAAGGCAAGACCCCTTCTACGGTATCAAAGGAACCGGTTTCCAGGATGACAACCCTTCGTAAAACTGAATCCCAAGACAAACCCAAGCAGTCGGGTAAACTGGACTGGAGTAAGGCAAAGACCAAAGAAACAGAACCGATCGCAGGGAAGACGAAAGAAGGCAAGATGCCTAAACCAGAACCAAATTCGGTTACTGCTTCCAAGAACTCCCCAGCGAGCAAAAAACCAGCAGAACCGCTTGCCGTGAAGTCTGAACCTGCCGGTTTTGCGAGTGTTGACGCCCGGAAGGTACCCCTTACACTCTTCTCCGCAAATAATATAACTACACTGCAATCAGCGAGGGGTAAAAAGAAAACCTCACATAGACGCGGACCAAGAATCCGAGCCCGAGCCATTTCCAATGAAAGTCGAGTCAACCAATATCACCAGTTCATCTGGCAAGAAAGAAGTGATATATTCAGACGAGGACGACGATGGCGAAGTTCGCATGCTAGGTCTGCGACGCCCAAAAAGAAAGAGTATCATGACTTCGGATTCCGAGATGAGCCTGCAGGCCATGATGGACATCGATGATGGTGTGTTCTTCTACTTCCGCTCTCGAGCTGTGACTGATCCGGTGCATAGAACTGGTCGATCGCGTGTCTAGAGTTAGCAAGTCACGCCCCCAGCCTGAAGAGGAGGAAGAATCTGAATCTGAACCTGAACCTGAACCTGAAAAAGAAGCGACAGCACCTCCTGCCACCAGCGAAGATGAGGAGTCTGATTATGCGCCCATCATTCCGAAGAAGAGAAAAGCGCGTAAAGTTCTTCCCGTTGGTCGTAACGGATTGAGGAAGCGACGCGTCGTTAAGAGCCGGACGACAACGGATGCCAAGGGGTATATGCGTATGTCGCGTCGCGAAAGCTCGGGAAGATGTTGCCTGATACCGTTTTATAGAGACGGAAGACTATTCGTCGTACGAATCTGTTGACGAAGAGGAGGTTGAGACAAAGCCCAAGGGAAAAGGGAAGGAAACGAAGAAAGTCGCAGAACCCAAGGCGGAAGCGAAACCGAAAGTAGTGGCCAAGGAAGAGAGTGCCGGCAAGCTCAAGGTAAAATCCGTTCCGAAACCCAGAGGAGGGGCTATGAAGCGTGGAGGATTGTTGAACTTTTTTGGTCCGGAGAGAAGCAAAAAATGATGTTTTTTATGTTTGTTGTCAAGGTTCTGTTACAATCTCAATATCGATTTCACTCCTGCTCAGATTTAGTCGCGATGGATTGTTAGAACGGGTAACGACAAGGTTCAGTGGTCTAATGGTTATGATTTCTGTCTCACACACAGAAGGTTCCCAGTTCGATCCTGGGCTGAACCACTTTTTTGGCGGAGAAATGATGTTCAGACCGAGTAAAACATGAGGTTCAGAATGTCCAGCCATTGATTGAATGGGTGGATCAATATTTTATTCGACACCCATCTCGGGTCTCGGTCGATTCTGTGATCATTTCTCATCAAATATGGTCGTGTTGCAGTTGTTTCTATCACACTAGCTCTCACAGCGCTCTATATTTCTACGGCACGTATGGATACCATCTGGCTGGCCAAAAACATTAGCGCCCCATACTTGAACATACTCGAGGAATCAAGTATAATGCATCTACTTCCAGTATTCTGGCATGCAGACAATTCTGTTGCAAACGGTCTAATTCGATACCACTGCGGGATCTGTGACGTGCTCTCTGTCAACCATTGTATCAATATTCAAATGTCCATCCCCGATTTTATATGCCTTGCCTGGCGTATGCTCAATGAGCCAGTCAGTCAAGAAAATGTGAATGTGTCGAGCGACCGGTGGCTTCACTTTCAGGCTGGACGGTGTTTCACGTACAAATTCATACACAGGCAATGTGTAATTTTCGTCCTCGCGCGGACCGCGAAATTGAGGAGCCATCCCAAGGGCAGAAATGAGGGAATGGGTATAATGGTATAGGGAAATGGCACATAGTGCGTGATACCGGGAAGCTGCCAGCATAAATCAAAGTACATACTCGTACGCCAACCGGATCGAGTCCCTTATGATTGGGCCATAGCGTCTTTACGACTTCCAAGGTCATCATGGTCCATCGTTTAGTGTTATCTGTGTGCACGTTGTTCTAATCTTACTCCTTCGGTTGAGGTTCGTCTACGATACCCGGTTTCAACATTGTACACCACGGGGGCGCAGGCCAAACTCACCAGGTCCTGTCTCGATGTCACCTACTACCTACAAGTCGTCTGAAAAAGATAGATAAGAACTTGGATGCATTGATCAAAGATTTATGAATCGTCGGGCCGTGAGGTGAGATCTGCAGGGGCTTCGAACGTGCCGACTGGCTCATAGGGGTGTGCATGGAGTAGAGGACTGGTGGCCATGGACATGACTTCGGAATAGTTAATGAGAGTTGTTGTCGAGGTGTGCTCCAATGTTGATTACTAAATCTGACTCCGCGAGCATGTGGCTGTGACTTTCCAAGGCAGGTTGCGGACCGCGAGGCTGCCAGCACTCTCATTGCTTTGCTATTACCTGTATCTTTACTCTTGATCTTTTTGTGCGCTATGGGTGAGTTCACGTTCACCGTGTTTGTTAGAGCAGCTTCTGATCGTCCTTTTTCTGCAAGGTATTCCCAAGGTGCGTAATGCTCCATCTTGGTTCAAGACTTTGGTCATAATCTTTCCGTACCCTTTACTAGTTTTTCCGCTATATTTCGTGAGTGTTCCTTATACTTTTTGCGAAGTACGAGTTTTATAGTCTGACTGAATGCGCAGTGAGCGGTACCCATTAACGTCTCAACTCATCCAGGAGAACAAGATTCCAGAATTCGGTGATGCAACATGAACCATTCCTCAAAGTTCCCATCTTGCTAAATTGTTGTATAGATAACTTATACCTCGACTTCAATGGGATCATCCACAACTGTACGGTTTCCTGCACTCGGTCGGCAGTCTACATTTTAAATGTCATTCCACAGGCTCACATCCCAACGACGAGGATGCGCATTTTCGAATGTCCGAGGAACAGATATTCACATCCATATTCGCATATGTAGACCTCTTGTTTGGGAAGATTAAACCGAAGAAGCTATTTTTCATGGCTGTCGATGGTGTTGCCCCGCGAGCCAAGATGAACCAACAACGGAGTCGTCGCTTCCGCACAGCGAAGGAAGCAAAGGAGGTTCGTGAGAAGGCGGAGGCAAAGGGAGAGGAGCTCCCTGCAGAGAAAGCGTTCGACAGTAATTGTATCACACCAGGTGCGTGACCCATGTTGTTATACCTCTATTCCTCACGTTGTTTCTAGGAACTGTCTTCATGACGAAATTGTCGGAGCAACTGCGATATTTCGTGAACAAGAAGATAACCGAAGACGCAAATTGGAGGGATATCCAAGTTGTACTTTCAGGTCACGAGGTCCCTGGTGAAGGAGAACACAAGATTATGGAGTATATCCGGTTATCGCGCGCACAACCTGACTACAATCCGAACATCCGACATTGTTTGTATGGTCTTGACGCAGACCTCATCATGCTGGGTTTACTCAGCCACGACCCACACTTTTGCCTGCTTCGCGAAGAAGTCAAGTTTGGGCCGTCCTCTAAGAAAAAGGGGGCTGGAAAGTATGTTTTTTCTTAATTCCTGTGAATTCTTTCTCATGATATATGCAGTATAGAATCACTAAATTTCTACCTTCTCCATCTTTCCTTGATGCGTGAATATCTGAATCTAGAATTCCGCGATATTGAACCTGTTCTCCCGTTCGACTATAGCCTCGAGCGCGTTATAGACGACTTCATACTTCTCGCCGTATTCGTCGGAAATGATTTCTTGCCTAACCTTCCCGATCTACATATCCACGAGAATGGTTTGGAAAAACTGTTCGATGTGTATAAGAAGATTCTGCCTTCGCTTGGTGGGCTTGTGTCCTGTTTCCTAAATCATTTTTGTTCATGTCGTGTTTTGCAGATGGTTATATGAACGAGAGCGGTACTATCAACATGAAACGTTTGCAGGTGGTGTTGGACGAAATGAGGATCTGGGAGCGTGAGATATTTGAGAGAGAATATGCGGACGCCAACTGGTTCAAGGGCAAACAGGGCAAACATGGACGCGAGATGGCGATGGCGCGCAAACACACGGGCCTTGGTTCGTCGCTTCCTCATGCCTGGCCCTCTGCGGTCACTGATAGCGGTCATTCCTTGTATCAGTTCTAACAGGAGCACAGCGCGACATATTTGACAAGGTGAAGAAGTTTGTAACGGATAACCAAGGGAAACGACCAAACATCAACACATCGCTCACTATGCCGAACACGTTTCCTTCCCGAGACCGTAGTTTTATTTCGACACTCAGCGCCGATTTGCACTTGTCCGTTACCTGGGATGATTATGACGAGGAAGACCAAAATCTGGTTACATGGCGCCTCCCGGGTTCGATGGACGAGCCCATACCTGAGCCCGAATCTGAGCCCAATGGGGGTGAAGACGATGAACAATGGGAAGATGTTTCGGATGATATGGAGGGTTTGTTAGCTGTGGGTCGTGTATTGAACAAGTACGAGAAGGCTCCCATTAAGGATGACGAAGAGGGTGGGGGGTTTGATGCACGACACGAGAAATCCCTCAATGACAAGATGGATGAGTGGAAGCGTAGTTATTATAAGGTAAGTTATAAATATGCCCTCGTTAGTCGTGCGAACTCACCAGAGAGTGCTGCCGTCAGGAGAAGCTGGACATCTCATATGACAATCCAGAGCAAATGAGAGCCTTAATTTTCAGGTATACTGAAGGTTTGCAATGGGTGATGCATTATTACTATAGTGGGGTTGCCTCTTGGGGCTGGTTCTACAACTATCATTATGCGCCCCGGATATCTGGTATATCCATTATTAACTTACCTCGGTACGATAACTCATTTGTTTTGAAAGATTTGCAGGGGCTGGAAAACATGGTCTTTGATTTCGAACTTGGAAAACCATTCCGTCCATTCGAACAGTTAATGGGTGTCTTGCCCTCGGCAAGTAAGGACCTCATACCTCGGGCGTACCAGGTCATTTGCATTTTGCCGTGGTGGTGACTATTCTCACAGCAGTGTCTTAGGACTTGATGTACGAACCGAATTCCTCTATCCTGGACTTTTATCCCCTGGAGTTTGAACAAGATTTGAACGGAAAGAAGCAAGAGTGGGAAGCGGTGGTCAAAATTCCTTTTATCGATGAAGAAAGACTTCTCAGGGCCATGTCATGTGCGTGTTTCTATTTCACCTGCACGCATTTCACTCAATTTTTCGTGCTTTGTAGCTCGTGAACACCGTCTGACTGCTGAGGAGAAACGACGTAACACCTTCGGAACCAGTACCAAATTCTCGTTCAACGCTGGAGAGCCGACTCTATATCCGTCCTCTCTGCCAAATTTCTTCCCCCCTATATACCGTTGCACCTGTGTTATGGAGACCTTCGACCTTCCTACCCTAGATGGCCTTCATCTCGTCCCCGGTTTATGTGACGGAGTTTCCCTTGGTGCAGAAGCTCTCGCTGGATTCCCGTCTCTAGACACGCTACCCTACACAGCTTCGCTAGGGTTCCATGGCGTAAACGTGCATGGATCGGATAGCCGTAACAAGTCGATGATCGTGCATATCCAGAACCCCCACGAGAATCGCAAACCAGAGGAAATTGCCAAGGAGATGGTAGGCGAGCGTACTTTTGTTGGCTGGCCTTTCTTGCAAGAAGGACGCGTCGTCGCTGTTTCGGATCCCTTATTCAAATATGAGGAAATGGTGGTTATACCAGGAAGTAAACCTAAGATCGTCGCCAATCCGCACGCACCGCATGGTCTTAGTCATTGGAAGATGAAGGCAGAGCGGATCGAACAGATGTATTCGAAGAAGTGTGGAGTTGTCACTGGTGATATACAGATGCTCGTTCACGTTCAGCCCTTGCAAGGTGAGCATCCTCTATGCTACGGACTGGACAACGACCACTCACTTGACGCTACAGGCATGAAACGCCTGGAGACGGGTGCCTTTGTCAAAGACTACGAAGGTCCCAACAAAGAGATCGAACAGGCAGTTCAAATGGTGATCTCGCAAGTGGCTTCTGAAGATCCACGCTTCGTCGAGAAAGATCCCCCGCCACTGTCCGAGGAGTTTCCAGATGGTTGCAAGATTTTCTTCCTTGGAGAACATGCATACGGGGTTGCAGCCCAAGTAGCAAGCACTAACAACGATGCTCTATCTGTCGTTCTTGCCGTACGCAACAATTTCATCATCGTTCAGTTCAGTTTGACTTAAACAGGTCTCGCAAATAGTTCTTCCCCTCAGATAAAACAGAGAACGATAGGTTCAAAGAGATCGTGCAGGGTCGTGTTTCTCAGCAATATTATCCCTCCTTCAAAGCTGCCAACATGCTCCACATCACTGGCCGAGCGCTGTCCAAGATTACGTCTAGTTTTATGGTGTTGACCTCCGACTCGTCAAAAAACAACTTGGGCCTCAGTCTCAAGTTTGAAGCGAAGAGCTTGAAGGTGATCGACTATTCGCGGAAGGAGGGACGACATTGGGAGTTTAGCGAAAAAACAATCGATTTAATACGGGAGTACAAGGTAATACTTTTAATGTCAAGATTTAACTTGTATTACTGATACTTGAGTGTTCTTAGGAAAAGTTCCCTGAAGTATTCCGGGTACTGGATCAAAATGGAGACGGTGGGTATCCTCGGTTAATTTCCTTTCCGTCGTACACTTACCAAGATGTCCTTCAGATATGTGTCGCACCGCTGACATTTTCCCTGAAAATGCGGACGCTCGCCTCAAGGAAGTCAAGGCGTGGCTTAAATCGAAAGGCGTCCGCGAATTTGAGCCTGTCTCGCTCTTTTCTGATCAGCTCACGAAGGAAACCGTGGGAGAGATTGAAGAGTATGCAGACGGCATCAACAAGAGCAGATCGACGACAGCGATCAAAAAAGCGATGGTCAAGAACATTCCGCGGCATGCTGTCCTGAAACCAGCGCATGCAGTCTATAGGCTACAGAATCAACACTTTGCGCTCGGCGATCGTGTGACAATGGTACAGGATTCCGGGGGCGTACCGTTGTCCGTCAAAGGCGTCGTCATCGGACTCAATTCGAAATCAATGGACGTTGTCTGGGATGTTCCTTTCATGGCGGGAGTTACTCTCGGCGACAGGTAATGAAGCGTTCATCGCCTGATCCTGTCTCCGGACTGGTCCTTACCGAATGTCTTTACCTTTCCAGGTGTTCTCAATACCGCGGATCGACGGTGCAGTTCAACTCCTGCCTGAACTTGAGTGACCCGCAGTTCATAGCTTCAACGCACCCTACCTCGGCTCCCCCACAGCGCCCGAGTGTGCCTTTCAAACCTCGTGCTGGCCCGTATCCTGCCATCAGACCGGCTCCTGGCCAACCAGCCGCAGCTGGGTTCCGACCGGCTCCCCAAAGGCATGTACCGCATTGATGGCACATCTTATGGAGTAGATTTGCGATACTTACCATGGACGTAGGCAAGGAGTTGCACCTGCGCCTGTCGCTATTATGATAAACCCCCACCGTGGACGCGGCGCCGGTTTCGCGAATGGACCCCAGTCGAGAGCATCATACGCAACAGGAGGAGGAAGTGCATCGGCGACCGTAGGGTCGTCGGCAGCCCCTGTGACTAACCACGTGTCCAGTGGATATGTCAACCGTGGGGACTCTACAAGAGGATCGCTAAACGGCCATGGCATCTCGAGTCAGGCATCTGACCACCATCAAAATGGAGACGCTGCTGACGCGACCCACCACCGATCTCACGATTCGTCTGGACGTGGTGGACCGCGTGGACGGGGAGGGTTCCCTCATCCACCGCGGGGAGGCATTTTTAGTGCGCGAGGGAGAGGGTTCGCTCCAACCTTTGATCGTGGACGAGGACGCGGAGGATTCAGGGGACGAGGGAGGGGAGGACATGGAGTTTCTGATGCTGTGCCACCGTTGCCATCGTCGTAATGTGGTGATTCACAAGTTCATGGGTTGGTTTGGGTGCATGGAAAATATCTGTCCGTCTGTAGCTACTATATTTGTTAGGTACTACCTTTAGTGTATCGTACGCAATTCAAAATTGGGCTTGGTCCCTCAGCTGAGTTCCCCTCGAACACTTTGTGAAAACTTGACATCATCTTCATTTGCCACAACCTCCGAACGGGCTTTCTGACTCCTTCCGTACACTTACCATCTATGGCTGCCACTCTGTCCATTCCTGTATATACAAACCTCGAGCAAGTATACCAGAGCCTTGGTATTTCACTCAAGCATGCGTAAGTTTTCAGTTACTGCTCCACAATCGAGTGCCGAGGTCTGATAAGCCTTTCTTCAGCGAACGGTGGGACGACCTTGCCAACGAGTTTAAGGCCAAGTTTGGACGAACTCCAGCTTACATCGCGCGTGCGCCAGGCCGCATCAAGTGAGTGGCAGCTCTGACACGGCCGGTTGATCGCCCTCGGCGCTTATGCCGATATGATCCGCTCATCACGATGTCCATCTTCTCAGCCTTATAGGTAGGTTCCTGTTTTCGTCGACGTGTACGAGTAACACCCCGAACTGCATGACTTTGACTTGCAAGGTGAACACATCGACTACTCATTGTTTGGCGTCTTTCCCGCTGCGATCGAGCAGGATATCTTGATTGCGTGTGCGCCGAGGATATCTGCCATCACCAGCGCGAACGATGATCGCACCCAGCCCGGGCATGTTGTTGCCGAGAATTTACAACACAAATATACACGCCAGGTCTTTGCGCCAACGCGCAACCCCTCTGTGAGGAATGGCGGAGAAGCGGACGTCCCAGCCGACGCCGTCCACGTCGACTCGTGGCGTCTTGATATTCACACGGCCCCGCTGGGGTGGGAGGGATACGTGAAAGCCGGTTACTATGTTCGTATCACCAATCCCTTGCGTGCCTCTCTTTCTCATGTCACATTTTGTTTGTTGCAGGGCGTTTTGAACCACTACTTCAGCCCCGAGCCGAATTGGCCCGCGTCGTCTCCTGTCCCTGTGGATTTGCTGGTGACGGGGACCGTCCCAGCTGGTTCGGGGCTGTCATCGAGTGCAGCGATGGTTGTTTCATCTACGCTCGCATTCTTGGCCGTCAATGGGATCCTCGAAAACCCGGATATCGCACCGACCAAGGGCATGCTTGTGGAGATGGCCGTCGAGAACGAGAAGCGTGTCGGTACGTGCCTTTTCCGTATCCCATCCATACCACATCATGCTCATCTTCAACAATTCAACTGATCAGGGGTTAACAGCGGGGGGTCCGTACCATATTTTACTCCATTCCACCCCCGCTTTATCATACTAATGTGCCGTACTGTTCCTATCAGGATGGATCAAGCCGCATCAGTCCTCTCTCTTGCGGGCTCTGCGCTCTACGTTTCTTTCTTCCCTAAATTGAATGCCGAAACCATTCCTCTTCCTGGTCCTCGACCAGATCATCCATCTTCTCCGTCCGCGACGTTGGTCTGTGCGAACTCGCTCGTCGTGTCGGACAAGGCCGTGCATGCGAAATACCAATACAACTTGCGCGTCGTCGAATCGCTCGGTGCTGCGCGCGTGCTTGCGGTCCATCTTGGCGTCAATGTGGGCCCTAGAGAGCGGATTACGCTTAGGGAGGTTATGGCAAGATTCATGGGCGAGCCAGAGGACCAGACAGAGGTGGACGTGGAAAAGGTGAGAGAAGGGTTGGAAAGGATGGTTCAGGCAGTCGAGTGCTTGAGACCTGAAGGTGCGGGAGATAGAGACCAACTCGGAGTGACGCTGCAGACGATGATCGAGTGGTCTCGCATGGGCGAGGCGTTATTCAAGGATGTGTACCTCTCGTGGGTTGAAGGTTGGCGAGATCTCCCTTCTTGGCCACAATGTCAGCTGTTAATCCCAACCCACAGTCGATGCCACATACTTTCAGTTATACAAGCGAGCCAAACACTGTTATTCCGAAGCGTTGCGTGTCCTCCAATTTCGTAACGTCTGTTTGACTGTAGAAAGATCGCCTGCAGCTTATCCAGGCACCTCCGTGTTTGAGGTGCTTGGAAAGTTGATGAACGAGTCTCAAGAGAGTTGTGCGAAGCTATATGAATGCACCTGCCCGGAAGTCGACGAGCTCGTCCAGCTCGCCCTCGCAGCAGGCGCATATGGGAGCCGTGTTACAGGTCTGTTCACATTCCCATATCAGCACTTACGCACGTATCCCTGAAACGTTTCCATTAACCGCAGGAGCGGGGTGGGGAGGGTGTACCGTATCGCTGGTAGATGAAGCGCAGGTCGACGTTTTCATGACCAAGATTAAGGCGAGCTATGGCCCGTATCGGGATCTTGGAGAAGCGGCATTGCAAGAGGTTATCTTTGCGACAAAACCAAGCAGTGGTGTGTGTGGTACGTTGCTCGTCGATCCGTTTCCTTTTTTGCACCGCAGGACTAAGCACACTGTTACAGTATACAAGTTTACAGAATGAACTTGCAATATCAAGTTTCCATTTACTATTTGATATGGTATTTGAATTAGGACATTGCGTTATCTTTTATTACTTCGAAAAGGTGGACTGTGGCAGGCTAGGATAACAGATAAGATAAGACATGAGTGGGACAAGATTCCGACCGTATGGCGTAAAATACTAATCGAAATGACTCACTGGCAGTGAGCGATAGTAACCGAGCACTTTCTGAGTTTATATATCGCCACGAAACACTCCATCAGACATCATTAAGCTCATGCCTGACCCGTACAGCCCAGTCTTGCTCGCCCTCCCAGGTTCGCTCACGCCGACACTGGCAATCGAGGTAAGCATGTCGATGAGTCATATCGTGGGAATATCATTCTGCTCAGGGCTGAAGTTCCTTGGTGTAGATTCTTCCCCATGGTGTCACCATCCATAGGATTATCGTCCAGGTCGACGGAAAAGTATGCATTGAGTGAGACCATGTTCGAGGACAACTACCATACCTTTTCCTCTCCAGACACATGACATCGTAATCGGCCCAGAAAATCCCAAGGATCACAGCACTGTCAAGTACACAAACACTATCATCGGGCGGTATGCCAACCGTGTGCCCGTCGGAACGCATACCGTCGAAAAGAATGGTATCACCTCTTCCTTCGAAGCACTGCCAAATGGTACGTACCCGTTCTGACACCTCCAACGAGCAAACCGCGAGGCGTCCTGCTGATTCCAACCTCCATTTATGTGCATACCTGTCATCTTCCCTCTCCCAGAAAGTTCTGAGGTATCCCTTCATGGCGGACCCAAGGGGTTCGATTTTGGTATTTGGCAGACGCTCGAGCGCTTGGACGACGCAACACTCTTCACCAAGGCGGAAATACGGTCGATCGCAGCGAGAACGGACGCGAACGCGGTCATCTTTTCGCTGACATCCCCTGATGGTGATCAGGGTTACAGTGGCACGTTGTATCTGGAGACGCTCGTCGTGTTATTGTCGCCGATGAAGCTGAGGTCTGTGACCGCCTTGCGGCACGAACTTGGGAGCATTGTCATTGTCTATCGCGCGAGGCTCGTTGATGTGCCTCAAAAGAAGGTGACACCGATCAACCTGACGCAGGTATGTGTGGCAGATAAACTGGAGCACGCGCCTCAAATCAATATTCAATTTTTGTTCAGCACTGGGGTTTTAACCTCGATGCGAGCCTTCAAGAAGGCGAAGAAACGCTCAAAGTCTTGAACCACGATCTTGACATCAAGGTAGATTCACATTTGTCGCCCATCCAATTCCCTTGGGCTGAGTTCCCACTGCGTTGTCAGGCAAGTCATATTGCCGAACTCCAGCCGAACTTCTTGCCCAGTGGACGGTACATCCCTGTTGCGGAAGCCGACAACGGTAGCGGCGCACACGTTCATGAAAACAAGCGTGTCGGTGATCGATTACCTGGGAACGGCTATGGTGCGTCGTTGCTCTTTTCATGTATTTATATATTTATATTCTTCGCAAGACGATTATTATTTACTGAGCCCTCGATCTGACCTCAGGCTCGCTTCCCCTCACCGGATTCCCCTCACCGACTTCTCGGATAAGCTCGATCTTGTCAACGACATACTGACTGTCCGAAACGACCCCGTGTTGAAACTTTCTTCGGACAGATCCGGACTCGCAGTCGAGTTTGATTCGAACCGTAAGCATCGCGTGTTCCTTTCATGTCAGTGCTTTCCGAACAAGTTTTTGCCGGTGTGGCGCCTTTTTCCTTCAGAGGCCGGCTTGATGTTCTACACGAATAACCACACGGACATCAATGGGTACAAAAAGAAGATCCACGGTGGCACTGGGACCCAGGGTGACGGCTACATTCCTCATTGTAGGCTGACATTTTCGGTATCGGACACAAAGGATCTCTCATTCACATCTTTTTCACAGCGGCTGCATTCATCGAGTTTCACGAGGTAAAATGACTGCTTTATAGTATGACTGGTGTTCGTCGTCGTTGACGGGATGTCATGTTGCAGCCGTTGTCAGCGTTCTTGTATCCCGCCGGCACAAGCACTGACACGTTGTTAACGTCGGACGAGATATACAACAACTACGTCCGCGTGGACATTGTTTCCAGACCCAACCAGATCAGAGAATGAAAGGGATTAGGAGCTCGTGCCAACTTATCGCCGGAGTCGGGCCATAGATATCTCAAACGTGCTACTTCCTGCCTTTGTCGTGGTATTTGGTGCTTTCACATGTATGGGAAGTCATCCTGCTCTCTTGGTACACGGTGTCTAGGTCTCAATGATTAAATACATATTCGATATTGAGACCCGAACGAAACCGTGACAAAGATCGCAACAAAGTTGACATCCACAGTCTTTCTTCAATTCCAGATGGTCCGCACGTCAGGCGTTCAAGGAGGAGAGAACGAAAGGAACATGAGTGCAAATGCATTGCCACAATGTTTGAAGGTGACCTGCAAACGTTCCCCATGGGTCCAATCCTTGACTCGTTAATCGGCAGAGCACTGGCGCAGCTGGGGACCGGCCAACGGCGGTGGGAAGAAAATGAACGGGAGTACATAACCCTCGGGCCTCATCTCGGAAACATGTTCCCGGAATGTGGAACTTTGCGGGATCATGGAGTCGATGATCCATGGATCTAGGAAATGGCACATAGTAGAAAACCAGACACCGCGGAGTATCGTATCGAGTTCGAGTTCCTTTGTTACCAAAAACGGCGCAGGCATGGGTCAGGTGCGCTTTCCCGAAACAGTCGCGAGGCTCCACATGCGTTCGTCTCCGCTATCTGCAGGTGACATGCTCCAAACAGACACTCATTTAGCCTTTGAGTATCTCAGATACACTCCCCGCCCGGGAAATGTATTGTTCTTGGACGAATCCCAAGCCCTAATTATTAATGATAGGGGATGTCAAAGGCCGAGGGCAAATAAACGATTTTACGTAACGAGAATCACTCGCGGAGTTAGAAGTGTAGTGGCCCCGGCCAATTTGGATGATGCGCTACCAGGAGCATACGACGAAGCCTGAGATGGAAGCCACTTGCGGAGGTGTGTCCCATCCGACGATCGAAACTATTAATATGATAGAGTGATCCACGGACCTGATCAAGCCAGTTCACTGGCCCACGGCCTTGCATCCGCCATTCTGCGTACCAGGTATGAACTACGCGGTATGCTTCTGACATGATGACTCACCTCGGCTGTACATCACGCTGTCCATGCAGCAATAATAACAATTAATCTATCACGTTCAGCATCTACCGTTTGCCGCCTACTCCACGGTGTGACGATATGATCCCGCTCAGCTTGTCCGGGCAATGCAACGGGATGGCACGTTCGTGATCCACTTTTGGTTGATGCTCTCCTAAAAAATGCTGGCCCGGCTATAGAAAAGACCGCCGTTAAACAAGTTAAGTGTAGTCCACTGCTTTGTACAGGCATGATTACCTTCGGAAGGCCGAGGGGAATTGATAATGTTTCCCCGTATCAACACCGCTTTGTCATTCTTGCCGTGATGTCGTTTTTCACTTACCGGCTGAGAGAAGAGAAGTCGACTCAGTCCGCATTCACCGTGAAGCTCGCCGCACGTACTCCGTTCGTATCCTTGAATTGTGGGTTCATACGGCGAGGGCTGCTAAATTAGATGCACGTCCTAGCCATTTCGAAAACCACAGTCATTCTACATAGTGACGTTTAAAGATGCTCGTGGCCAATATTCAGTGTAGTAGCATCGTTCATGAAACATACAGTGTACGTCCCTTTCCTTTTATCTTGACGCCTGGGCGAGATAAACTCGGAATGTGGACATAGTTCACTTTGCCACACATCAGAAACTTCCCGCTCTCCGGGTGTATCATTACTCAATTATGATCCTTGCAGACCGCTAATTATGGGCCAACAATAAATACCCCCCATCATCGACATTTCTTTGTAAGGTCCCAGCCTCAGACCAAAACCTACGTGCATTTTAGGCAAACACCCATTACTTTCATCACCATGTCACTCTGCATGATTTCGTTCTTGCGTGGGTCAGAACGTTCCCAACAAGTCAATTTAGAACCCGAAAGCTCTCTGGAACTCAGAAGAGGGTTGGAGGACACGCGGAAGCTTACATTAAATCTGGTATGTGTATCTTTACCTGTCCTACGCGTTCCTAAGTCGTCTTTCCTGGCATATGTTGCGGCTTGAATAGCTTGTGCCCATGATTCTGGGGTCAGTTTTTATTTTGCTCGTCATTCTTATACCGTATTGGTGCACCGCTGACAACGGTGCAGCATCCCCTCAATCACAGGATCCAAAGCACTAGGACCGTTGACGCTCGCCCTCCTTATTTACACGACCAGTCTTCATCTCGTTATGAGTACTAGTTGCCTCCAGGTAATCCTTTCTCTCTTCGTGATCGCCAATCATCGTCTTTTGGTCTAACGCCCAGATTTAGGAATTCCCCAAGCTATCCGCATTTCTTCACGTTGTCCCCTTCCTCTCTATCACCTGCATGGCCGCCGTAGAGCTTTTTATCGTAGCGAATTCACCTGCTCTTGCTACAGTTGGCCTACTAGTCGGCCTCTCGCCGTCGCTCATAATGGCCATTGCCGTTTATCATGGAAAATGGTGCACCGACCAGGAAGCGGCCTCGATGCGCTTGCCCGTGCGGTTGCGTGAGGTTTCCACACTCACATCGAGTTAAAAGAATCCTAAATCAGAACAATACCACCGACTGATCGGCTCAACGCCCAACGCTTAGGACGACATGGTTGGGGATACAGTCACTGGAAATATATATTTGTGTACGCTATGTAAATCATTCGTCATAATTAATTTTTTGGGAGAAGCGATCAGACCGCCTGTAACCACGATGATAATATCAGGCACATGGCTCATAGACTTCGTAAACACTCTTAGTCTTTGTTTCGCATCTGTTGGCGCTCTTCCAATTTGGCTGGGGTAAAGAGTCAGTCATTGCTACAGTTTCGATGAATGCAAACCCAGGACAGCACTTTGGCGAGCCTGGGCCGGTTTCAATTTACATACACAGACCCCATGGTCCCCCCAGAAGCCAGGTAGAATAAAATTATTGAATGGAATTGATGGAAAAAGTAGTATGAGTACATAAATCAAGCCTAGAGTACATTATCATTCTACTCGATCTCTGCAGTCCCCCGAACCTTTTGCTTAGCCTGATGTAGGCGTACTATCAACGGAACCAGATAAAGTGGTCACTGGGACGTCCTGCATTTGCATTTGCAGTCCTGCCGTGGATATTTCGGCGCACTGTTTTCCATGATGGATAACTATGCTGAGGAGAGGCAATACACCCAACAGAAGGGCAACTGCTGCAAGCGCCGGCGGCTGCACGCAGGAGACCAACTCGGCTCCGGCCGTGCAGAATGTGCCTAACAGGGGTATGATATGGAGGAATCTTGATAATGCAGGATAACCCTAACGTGGCTCGAATCGCGGCGAATAAGTGAAGGAAATTCAGTGCTTACAGCGAGGAAACACGTATTGACGGTAAAACGAAGACTGATGGTATAAATGAAAAGCGTCAGGGCCACCGGTTGTAACACCTTGGATCCGGAAATCGCGAGGATGCTGTGTTGGTAGGAATTATCAGTGACACGCGGACGATATAAGATAAAATTGGCTCACGCTAGGAGCGCCATCAACTGTTTGATCAATGCACATTTCAGTCAAGAAAAAGGATGGACGAACGGAAAATCAGATACATACCGAGTTCAACGAAAATCTGCGCAAGTCCTCTAGCTCTGCCGCAAGATTAGAAGCGGAAGTGGACTGTTGTTCGTGTTTGATCTGCTGGCAGCGACGAAGCTTGTGAAGAAAGCAGATGATGCAAGATGGCATGAAGGATTTTATGGTTCTGCTTCAACGTCGATGTGGAACTGCTTTACGCATGGGCTCCGAGTCGTAGGCGATGCCATCCACTTTATATATGCATGGCGATAGCTGGGGAAAGGGGATTCCCGGCAGATATGATAGCCAGCGCCGCTGTTCAGTTAGGCGTTACTAAGTTGGGAAAATCCTGTGTTGGTCGTTGACTGAATTCAATGTAGTCTGGAATCCAGACTCCTGTCTGATGCCACAATCCGTCGATAGACGCAACAGCTTGCTTCATTAAACGGGCCCAGAGTCTGGGTCCCAGACTAAGTTCAATGTAAGTCTCAGGCCGTAACTGAGACTCGCCAGTAGATCCAGTTGACTTTGCACAGTTATACATATCACGCACCCGTCGCCGTCTTTTATTTTTATTTTTCACTTTGTCGTCGAGCCGTTTGCCAAGGGCGAGTTCACTTTGCCAAACTCGTCTGCCGTAAGGCTTGCAGTACCACCGCTAGTGTGAGAACTTTTTGGCCCTGCATAATACAGTTCTCACACGTATTGGCTACTTAAACACAGTGCCTTTTCAGGTGGTTCAGGTCAAGCCACCATTCGCGACTCCATAACAGGTAACTGCGAGTAAGATCCGAGGTGATGTCTGCGATGCAGACATCGGATTTGGCAGACATTGACAGTGATCGGAATTCTGTGGAGAAAATAACAAGCGCTATTAACATTGCTTTCTGTTTGGACTTTCCCCTTCGCCCAAAGGATTGATTAAGGTGGCGATAACAAACTGGTTGAAAACTCCATTTGAATTATAATCTCCATCCTGCAAAATACCACGCAGAAGACATAGAATAAAAGACCTTTTCACACGACGTCAAACGCAGCGCTCTTCCACCCTACGTGTGCATTCTCCTCAGCCGCCTTTTGCTGTACACTTTCCTTAAACGTCTGCACTTGCTTTATACCTTCTCCGCCCACCTCCTTGACGTGCTCCACGACCTTGGGCGGGACCTCGGGCACCTCTATACCCGGGATCCGCGCCGCCACCGGCTCGGAATTGTACCCGAGAGGACCGTGCTTCTCTCCCGCGAGAATCTGTGGTTCCGCTCCCAAGGCGAGCGTCGGCTCGCCCTCGCGCCCTTCCTTGATGATGCCGGTGCTCGTCGCCTTCCACCCGCTGAGCATGCCGCCCTCGAGCTTTCTAAGGTGTCCAATCTCGCTCCAGATCGCAGCCGCAAACGACGCGGTGGGGCTGAGACCCGTATCAGCAAACACTTCGGAGCGTTTGCAAGTGTCAAAAGCGATGGCGTCCGTAAAGTCAAAGGCAACTCTGATGTGCTCCTCAAGCGTGCGCTCGATGGCGTCTCGGAAGCGGTACACGAGTACTGGCTTGAACACGGAGGCGATGACAGGGTGGTTGGACTCCTTGATGTCGAACCCAATGTCTTCAGCCAGCTTGACGTCTACACGCTCGATCTTGAAGAACCGTTTGCATTCCTCCCTTTCAGCTAAACCCTGCTCTGTGTTCGGGATCAACCTAAATTTAAAGTCGATGTCGAGACCCTGAGTGGGAAGCTTGAACTGCATGATGCCAGTAAAGTCGGTAGGACCGACGGTAGCCGCTTTGTTCCTGTAGAAGAAAGAGACATCTTTGAGCGATAACTGGATGGCCTGGAGTCGGATATGAGTGAGAGTGCCAATCGCGGTTTTCGTCTTGCCTCGGCTCTCGCCAGGCGCTGTGATTTCAATGTCTGTAATGTTACGCATGTATGCGTGACCGGGAAGGAGATTGAGGGAGGAAATATCAAGGTTTTCAAGCACGAACTCGACCTCACGGTCGACATACTCCGTCCTGCGAGCTATTAAGCTATTACGGCCCACTAGTCAACAGAGAACTCACCTAGGTATGGGGATGTTCTTCAATGTACCGAGGATGCGCTGAGTGTATACGTTGAACAAGTCTTGCCAAAACCAAGAGGCTTGCTCCAACGCGAATTGCAAACCCAGTCCCCCACCGGCAACGACACTTTTCTCCATGTCCTGAATAAACCTAGTGTGCGCTTCCCTTGCGCGTCGAACATCGGCATCCTCGGTGAATGCCTGCTGGAACTCGCGAAGTTCGCTGCACAGACATTCGAGGTCTGTCTTCCATTTCTGGGCGAGATCGGAGTTGCTATCCAGGAGTTCCTGCCAACGACGCTCAAGCTGCTCTTGCACCGATTGTGCTTGACCGCTACGCGCATAACCTGGGCGCTCAAGACCGTTACGCACGTGAGTAATGACGTCATCGAACCATCCCTTGAGATCTTTGTCTTCTTTGACATCAAGAGCGCACGCCCGAAGTTTAGCACACAAGTCATCCAGAGATTTCCCGCCAGCGAGTCGCTCGCACACCGTACGAATGTTGGTGAGGGCATGGTGCACATGTTTTTCTTCGGTAGTGTCGTGGATGAAAGTATCGAGTGAGGTGGCTTCATCAACAGTGGCTGCAGTATCAAGTGTCCGATTCAGCCACTTGGAAGCAATACTGAAAAGGCTAGACAAGGCGCGCTTGTATTCCTCGTCGCTCTGAGCGCGATCACAGATCTATCACCAATGTTAATATATGAAGAAAACAGGAAAGGTGATTATCCTACCTGATTGAAAGCTTCGTTCAAACGTGTACGTATCCTCGAAGCCTTCTCTTCTGCAGTGACCTTGACGGTCTGACCAACCCCAATGGCCTTGGAGCCTGCCTCTGTAACAGTACCCATGGTCTTCTCGAACCTGGTCTTGGGGTCCGCCTCCTCGCGAACCTGTTCGGATGTCTTGTATTCTCGTCCTAGGGGATCCCTCTTGCCACGCTGAACCTCGCCCTCTCTCTCTCTGAGGCTCTGCTTGGTGTGGGCAGCCTGAGCCTCGAATGCCTCTGCAAAATCAGCTAGGGCGAGCCGCATGAAGGACGCAAAATCGTTAAGGAGATGACTTCCTTCTCCGGTAACGTTTGCCCAGAGAGTCCTGAGAAGGCTCTTCAGAGCACCACGAAGGGCATTCATGTCAGAAGACGCCTCCTTGACATCTATAGCTTCGATGCGGGTCGCAGACAAGTCGCCCTTGGACAAATGCCAAAGGGTGTCTTGAACCAAATCGTCATCTGCGAAGGGAGGTCAACGAGGCAGGGAACACACGAGAATTATAAGATTCACAATTTTTGCTCTCGCCCAATTGTTTGTATGCGGCGAGCACATCGGCGAGGTCTTGGGCGATAACTCTACCCGGTTCGGAAAGCTTGTCGAGCTCAGGTAATGCAGACGGAATGATGTGGAGGAGAATCCAGTCGATGGTGTCATTGAGCTGGCGTTGAGTG
Source organism: Fistulinella prunicolor (assembly GCA_038089875.1). Taxonomy (NCBI): domain Eukaryota; kingdom Fungi; phylum Basidiomycota; class Agaricomycetes; order Boletales; family Boletaceae; genus Fistulinella; species Fistulinella prunicolor. Next base: position 17,925 of record JBBPLP010000066.1, on the reverse strand, counting down.
GGAAGCTTGCCAGCGTCGAGAGCTGCAATAATAGAAGACGTTTTGTCCATGGTTGAGTTGAAGGGATGACGCTGGAAACCGAGCGAGCTATAAGGAGAAGCGCTTTGGCACCCGGCGTCATCATCGTCGTCATTCTGGATAGGAGACCTTCCAACTTTAGCAATTGGGTATGACGCGTATCACGTGACAAAGGAGCATTTTATTATCCACATTAAGACAAAGGCGAGACGCGTGTATGCGCGTGGTACTGAAGCATGGGTCTAAAGAATACAGTGACAAATAAAAATAGTGGTTCTTTACAAAGGGTCAGTAGGCGGTAGTCATCAGAGAGGAACAACGGTACCATCCGCTCTCCTCATCGGACTGTTCTACGTCGCTCAACTTGGGCGGCGGCTTCTTGGTCGCCTTGGCTGCAGGCTTCTCTGCGTTGGCTTTGGGTTTTCTGGACTTTGGCTCCTTTCCGCGATTGGGATTCTCTGGGGCATCTTTCCACAATGCACCGATCTGGCGCGGCGCTTGAGACAGATAGGAGGGTGGATGTATGCGCACATACCTCGACCATGGCTTCCTTGATTGGTACGCCAGGGTTGTTCTCCTTCCACTCTTTCATCTTGGCTTGTACAAAGAGGTTGTACGCCGATGGTGCACGTTTAGTCTTGCCCTCTTTGTCTACCGGTCTGTCTAGTCGCCACATCAAAGGCGATGCAACATGCCACACTGACCTTGCTTGGAGGTTTTAGCACTGGCACGTTTGGTGGCCGTTTTGGTGGACGTGACTATGAGGGAGTAAGGCTAGTTCTGGTGGAGATAGGGCAAGAACAGACCTGTCGTGGATTTAGCCATGATGGGGGAGAGTGAGCAAGCGGATGCGCTGCAACGGCGCGTTTATGAGTCGCGTACAGATCACGTGATATTACATACGTGAGTTGAGTTCGGTCGACTGTCAGCCTATCAGCATCTTGACATCGCCTCGCCGTCTAAAATTAACTGTCATACTATTTATAAGAATGCGCTCTGCCGCTCTTTCCGCGCTAGCACTGGCAGCTTCCGTCGCGTTCGCTCAGCCAGATCCTGCTGTCTCCACACCCCTCTACAGCAAGCACTATGCTTACCCGAGCGAGATCGTCCGTCCGTCTTTCATCCCGCTGTCACTTCCGCTTACCCGCTCGTTAGCCTTATCAAGTCGACTACAACACCGCTGCTCTGCGCGGCCCGCAGGTCGGGTACAACATCTGCAACTCCACAACCGAGAACCAGAATTCGATGTGCCAGACGTCCTTTGTCAACCACATAGATGGTACATTCGTGTTTGTATTCATTGTCCAGGGCCTCATTGACTCTGTTATCAGATTTCTGTCTATGGGCTCCATCCAGGCCGAACTCAACTATCGCTGACACCGAGGGTCAGGAAGTCGCCTGGTGCTCTAAGCCCGGTCATGGCACCCGTCTCATTCCCGCTGGTGCTCTCAAAGGCGTCCAATACATCAAGACCCCTAATTATATCCAGGTTGCTGGTTTCATCGACCAGACTTTGATTAACATGGCTGCCAGCGACTATGGTGGGGAGCTCGATCCGCACGGTGCTGACTTGGTTGGTCAGCTGGCCTGCGCTTAGAGTTTCTCTGATATGTCGTTTAGCGTGGCAACCCTCTTGGTGGTCTCTTGTACTCGAACGGCTTCCTTGGTAATAACAGCAGTAACAATACCTACCAGCAGATTAGCGACTGGACAAAGTGAGCTTCTATTCTGTCGTGGTATGAGCGCATCCTGACTCATGTCAGCTTTATGGGTGCCAACGCCTTCTGTTTCAAGGCATGTGACCCTAATGGCCATAACCAAGGACAGCTTTGCCAGAACATCTATGATCGTCTTGGATGTGCATACAATGCCCCAAACCACGCCAAGAATGGCACGTATGAAGTCTGTCAAGGCGACGACATGGCCTTTCCTGGCATCTACACCTCGGGTGGTGAGACCTATACATGGTACCAGCCTCCCGAGTCCTTGGGCGCGATCACCTCTGTTCCATACACTCCTGTTGTACCTGCCTCTTCTAACTGTATCACATACCACTCCACCGACCTCTATCCATCCCTGCCTACTCCGACTGGCGGTGCAGCAAGCACTAACCTGAGTGGCTCGTCCAGTGCTACGCGCTCGGGAACCATCAGCGGCCCTGCGTCGACATCCAGCAGTGCGTCAGCCGTCAGGATATCATTCGCCGCTACTATCGCCAGCGTTACATTCGCGATGGCCTTCTTGTTATGACTCGAGGGATATCTTTACATCGGTGGAGCTTTTCTTACGTTATGATCCTTATGAACCAGGTATATTTTCGGATTTTCGGATACTAGACACACGGCGGACTTGTCTTTGCAATGTATCAGGACTGTGGACTATTATGTCGTGAACACTACAGTATTTGACTGGCGAGTTGGTTGACGGCTGGGAGGATGATTGGTATCACATGCGGTTTATGACATAAATGTCAAGACATATGCCGGCCGTCCAGTGCACCCTAATCCCAGCTTCTTCCCGCCGGCTTGCCTCTTGCCGAGCAGCTCTCCTAGGGGCTGCGTACCTGCTGTGCCGCTTCCTCATCCCACCTTTTCCTTGACTTCCTCCATGATTCCTCATGTTCCCAAGAAGGCCCAGGAAATCGGCCGTGCCCTCAAGACCGCCGCTCGCTTTCCAGCGCGCGTCTCAGGCGGCCGTGGAAGCGGAAGGAGTACCCTCTCGCCATCACCGGGCGAACAACCCGTCGTTCTTCTCCGTCTCCAGGTCATCGGCTGTAGAGACCTCAACGCTCGCAGCAAACACAATTCGTGCGATCCGTAAGCCTCGTCCTTCGTTGGCCCATACACGAAACAGCCCTCATTCCACGATCTCTCATCTTTTTTTTTAGCTTTGTCGTTGTCTCTGTGTTGAATACAAGACACCATACTTCCGTCATCAAGCGCAATGCGAATCCAGACTATAGTCTGAAAGATGCCACGTTTGATTTTCCCATATATCTCTCCCTCGCCGATCGACTCGGTACGATCGAGATTGTCGTCTGGGACAGGGACAACATGCTCAGAAAGGAGTACCTCGGCGAGGTCGCGCTGCCGTTGGAAGATTGGTTCAGGAACGGGAATGCCTTTGGTTTCAATGATAATCAGAACAAGGTACACTCGATTCCTACAGGTCTTGCATCGCCAACACTCAGTCCTTTTCCTCGTCTCAGTCCTCGTCACTATCGCTCGTATCCACTCGAGCAGCGACCCACGCCTCTGGTTCGGTGCAAATCAAGCTCGGTTTCGTAACGCCACCAAATACTCATTTATTGATGACTTTCGATGACGTCTTCCGGGAGCTCGCTAAGCGCTCCCGCCCAAGTCTTGTGTCTGCGCCGCCCGTAGGTCTTTTTCGGCTCCTCTTTCGGAAGTGGCCCTGAGCGAGATACGATCCGTTCCAGACGGAAGGTATCGGTACACTCCGCTCCCATCTCTCCGGGCCCGCCTTTGAAGACGACGGTGGGATCAGTTCCGATGAAGACGACAATGACATGGACGATGATGACGACGACGACGACGTTCAGGTCCCACAGCTGTCCCGTCTCTACATTCCTCCGCCCATGATCCGCATTGATAAAAGCCCCGGGCTCGCTCAGGACAGGACGCCTGGTACCGCCAGACCCTCGCCCAATGTAGAATCGTTATTGCCGTCGCCAGTCACACCAACGCCGTCCTCGACGTCCCGCAGCAAGCTACCGAAATTATTTGTTCGCCGACCACCCCTCTCTACACGTCCGTCATACGAGGGTGCACCGACACCCACACCTCATACGGCGGATTTAGCAGTACCCTCTGTTTTGCTTGCGCCACCACCGACGGCGGGGAGCGTGTCACCCGTTCCCCCAGCCTCTCCGATCCGATCTCACTTCGGACACCGCCGCTCAGCGAGTGCGGGATCCATTCCGACGCTAGGCAGCACCACCAAGAAGCGGTTCAAGCGATCATGGGCAACGAATAAGAATGCCGATTACAACTTTTCTGCAGCGAACGACATCGTCGGAATAGTTATGTTAGAGATCCATGGGGCATCAGATCTTCCGAAGCTTAAGAATAGTGAGTGTAGCCGTTCATTGTGATGTGTGGGCCGCGTTGACGACGACGAGTGCCTCTGCTTGCCCTGTCTGCGTGGATACCCTAGTGACACGCACCGGCTGGGATATGGATCCGTTTGTGGTCATCTCGTTTGGCAAAAAGGTGTTCCGTACGCGCGTTATCCGGCATTCCCTGAATCCTACGTGGGACGAGAAGCTCCTCTTCCATGTCCGGCGTTATGAGACAGCATTCAAGGTCCAGATGACGGTACTTGATTGGGACAAGCTATCTTCGAATGATTATGTAGGTGATGCTAGGTTCGACGTCTCGGAGCTTGTCAAGGATGCGCCACAACCAGATCCAGAGACTGGTTTGTATGGCGAAGATGACGATGGCAATCATCCCATGAAAGAGTTTCGTCTACCGCTGGTGACGGCGAAGGAGACTTCTTGGGAGGCAAAATACAACCCTGTGCTCCATTTCAAGTGTGTACCGTTGCCTTCTCTCGGTACCTTGAACTCAATATTTGACATGTGCTTCAAGGGCCAAATTCCAGCCGTATGCTGCGTTGCGCCAACGATTCTGGGTTCAATATCTGAAACAGTATGACACGGATGATACGCACGCCATTTCACACCTCGAGATCACTTCCATGCTGGATTCGCTCGGATCCACACTCTCGGCACAAACCATCGATTCGTTCTACCTCCGATATGGAAAGAGACCGGCAGAGGACGAGCTGACGATTCCCGAGGCGGTCATGTGTCTCGAAAACGAACTCTGTCGGCCGAGAAACGAAAGGAAGAGATTGAACACAGAAGACAGCTTCGCCGATAACGGGTCTTCACCTACGCCGGGTGACGAAGTTGCTGAGAGCCGTGCTCCGGGCAAGTTCTTCCTGGAAGGGTTGGACTTTTCTGGGCCACCTTTAGGCGTCCTACTGTCCGATGAATCGCCGACGGAGCGTGCATCGAATACGCATCCTGATACACCAGAACCGTACCTGACGGAGCCGAGTGACCGTCCATTGGTACATGTGGCGGAACCGCTCTCGGCGTCCTCTACCACATCGTCGTTCTGGAACTCGCCCCGCAAGTTCAGTTACGCGTCTTCCGATTCAGAGGATGTTTCTTCTGGTGGGGGTATGTTTGGATCGTCTGCTAACGAAGATCACCATCACTTTGAGCGTGTCATTAACATCAAGAACTGTCCGCTGTGCCATCGACCACGGCTCAATTCCAAGGCGGAGATGGACATCATGACACATTTGGCAATCTGCGCGAGCCAGGATTGGGCCAAGGTGGACCGGATTGTCGTGGGCAACTTTGTCACCCCCAGTCAGGCCCAACGGAAATGGTATACAAAGGTCATTACAAAGGTCTCTAGCGGGAACTACAAGCTCGGCGCGGTACGTGGATATTCACTTGCTGATTGGCATCTGGGGCTGGTTGTTTATATTCATATTGTTACTTAGAATTCAGCAAACATCATCGTGCAGAATCGGACGACGGGGCAATTAGAGGAAGAAAAGATGCAGGTCTATGTCCGACTGGGTATTCGGCTGTTGTACAGGGTACATCTGTTACAATGTCCATCGGATTGTGATGTTTGATTGACCCATGCTTTATGCTTCAGGGTGCACGAGGGCGGATGGAAGGTGCGCGGGGTGAGTGCCATGTTCACCCCTGCTGCCGTGTGTTAAGGTCCTGCTTTGCGGGCTTGTTTAGCGCGCCGGTTGCTCAAGTCGTTATCGATCAAGCAGGGCATCAAGTACGATTCTCCCGAGTCGACGCGAAACATCCAGGCGTTTATCGACTTTTACAATCTCAAGGTGAATGAGTTTCTGGATCCTGTCGACTCGTTCAGTGCGTGGCGGCTTTCTTTTGTTAATCGAGAAACCGTGTGATGCAACGATGATTGACCAGAAACGTTTAATGAATTCTTTTATCGGTGAGCGCTTACACCGACGTCTTTCTTGTTTCATATAGGTTGATCCCGGTTTCATCCCCCCGGAAATGGTAGGAAACTGAAACCAAACGCTCGACCGGTCGAGCACCCCGAGGACCCCATGCGCCTTGTTAGCGCCGCCGACTGTCGTCTCATGGTATTTGAGACAGTAACCGAAGCAACACATCTCTGGATCAAAGGACGCGACTTTACGGTCGCGCGCTTGCTTGGGGATACCTACCGCGACGAAGCGGAGCGCTACGTAGGTGGAGCGTTGGCAATCTTCCGGTTGGCCCCACAGGACTACCATCGGTTTCATGTGCCGGTGGACGGAGTGATTGGACGGATGGTAGACATCGCGGGGGAGTATTATACGGTCAACGTACGTGTTGTCATTGTGCCGATGTTGCCGTTGCCGTTGATTCGTGGTGTACTAAATACGGTGGATAGCCCCAGGCGATTCGGAGCGCGTTAGACGTGTACGGGGAGAACGCGCGCAAGATTGTGCCGATCGAGAGTGCCCAGTTTGGACGCGTCATGGCGGTATGCGTCGGTGCGATGATGGTGGGGAGCATCAAGACGACGGTGCAAGAGAGGCAGCAGGTCGCGCGCGGCCAAGAATTGGGGTATTTCGCGTTCGGTGAGTATTTCTTGATCTTGGTCTACGCGAACGGACTGACATATTGCGTGCTGTAGGTGGGTCGACGATCGTGGTCTTGTTTGAAAAGGGGGCGGTGGAATGGGACGAGGATTTGGTGATTAATGGACGCGCAGCGCTCGAGACGCTCGTGCGTGTGGGGATGGGGATCGGACGATGTCGGAGAGTGGTGGCAGGTATAGCGACGAACGGTGCGCAGGTTCATCATAAGCCATGAAAGAGCATCATACGTCGAGACAGATCAAGAGACGGTGACATGTTTGCTACGCCGAAACGGACCAGAGTGCCATATACAGTACATTTGTCGCATAGTTACAAGCATAGATATCGGATGGTCGGCCGCGAGGCTTGAAACTTTGTTGCGGGCTATGTATTTACTGCAAAAAGTAGTTGCCTGCGGAACACAGCTCCGCTAATTATCGGCGCTCAAAACCTGATCTAATAGATCATCATCCCACACACAAACCTCTGAAGAATCTCCTGCACAACTTATCGACTAGCATGTCTGGATTCGTGAGTCGTCTATAGGGTCATATTTCTTCAACCGGCTCAGGATCATACAACCCTTGTTCGCAGCGTGAACGACGCGAAGAACGCCATGAAGGCCGCCGTGAACGACACGAGCGCGGCCGCGAAGACGAGTACGATAACTACGGATCGCAGGGTCATCGTCACCGTGAAGAGGATGGCTACGGCTACGAGGGAGAACAACGTCATCCCCAGTCCTTTCAAACCCGAGGTCAAGAAGAGGGGCGTGGCTACGGCTATGCCCCACCGACTGGTCCGCCGCCCTCCTCGGGGCGTGGGGGCTCCGGGTTTGCCTTGCAGGGTGGCCTTGATCGCGGCGATTTCGCATCGGATGATGATATCAATCGGCTGATCGCCTCGGGCGAGCTAGGTGGGGGTCAGGGGGGCCGCCAAGGTCATGGGTACAGCGGGGAGGGTGGCGAGCGCGGGAATGCGTACGGTCGATACGATCCACCGTCTGGGTGAGATGAGCCTCTTGTCGACGATTTGCTTTCTCTGTTCCCCTTTCTCACTCGCTTCTTGTGTAGACCGCCTGCGGGCCAAGGGTACGGAGAACGCACGCACGAGCATGGACGCTATGATGCGCCGACGGGGTGAGATCATGCCAATCAATGGTATCTGTTGGGTCGCTCACTGATGTGTTTGTGTAGGCCTCCGCCTCAGGGTCGAGGTAATCAGACTCAACAACCGCATCAACAGGGTTATGGATCTGGTGGTGCGCACGGGCCCGGTTACGGCTCAGAAAGCCAGTACGGATCGCAGCAGTCACAGGGCCGCTCCTGGCACGAGCCGCCGCAAGGACCTCCCTCTGGCGCTGGTTATGGCAGAGAACAGGGTAATGCGCCCTCTGGGGGATTCAGCGCTTCTCGTGATGGGGAGGAACATTACGGATCGGGGCATGGTGCGCCGCCGTCCAACGATCGCAGTGGATCGCGCCCAGGTGGAGCCACCAGTTACCAGGGTGGGTCTAGTGAGATGTGCCTCGTATGCGGTCTGAGCACTACATTTAGGCCAAGGTGACTATACGCATTTGGCAGACATAGCGCACGAGCATGGAGACGACCCTGAGCTGTACCGCCGGGCTACGCAGGGCCTGCAGGATAGAATTCAGTCGCAGGCACAGTCTCGCCGACCGGGGAGGGACGATGATTATAACGCGCACGTCGATGCGCATCGGAAAGCGTATGGGTAAGTGGAGCGAGTGATGTCATGACGGTTGAACTGCTCACGTGGGGAATTTAATGATAGCGGAGATGATCATGGACCGATGGATGCTGACGCGATTGGGGCGGCGGCGGCGATGGAGGCGTTCAAGCAGACTGCAGCTACGGCTGGGACTTCGGGTGCGCCTGCAGGTGCATTCAAGGCGACCGGGGGTGCCCCATCAAAATCGGGGCGTGCTGCCCAGGACGACGACGAGGAAGAGGAGACCGCGACGCGTGCGGGTCCGTCTGGGGGTGGTGGATTGCAGGACAAACTGGTGCGTGGCGCAACCGTGAGTTGGAGGTCAGGATGGCTGAAGAGGACGCAGATGGCGCTTGCCATGTCTCAAGCGGGCAAATTGTTTGACAAGAAGAACGCGGGGTCCTCAGGCTCGAGTGCGAGTACCGGGAACGCGTCGCAAGACAAGGCGCAAGGTGAGCTCTGGCGTGTTCGGAACGGTATGCGCGTGTTCAATCATGTGCTATATAGCAATGCAATCGGCCGCTGCGACTGCGATGCAGCTGTTTACACAATATCAGAGCAAGGGTAAGATCGACTCGAGTGACATGTCTCAGGTGATGCAGCTAGCGATGAAGATGTTGTAGTAGTACCTGTCTCCGGTTAGCCTGGCGACCTGTCATGTGTAAATAACTGATTTGTGTGAGAATGTTTGTCCGCTATAAATAAGCCATGATTGGGACTCGTCGCGCAGCAGGTTCGCCTTCCCTTTTCTTCTCATTTTCACTCGACACTGCGTTTTTTTGAGACATGTCTCGCTCCGCTCTTTCCGCTCTCATCGTCATCGCCATCGCCTCCAGGTCCGCCCTCGCTCAACCGGACCCCGCCGACCCAACTCCCCTCACTGCAAAGACGTACGCCTATCCTAGTGGCATTGCAAGTCCTTCCCCCTTGTTTCGTCTCCCTAACCTCACCCTTTCCCAATGTTAGCCTTACCAAGTCGATCCCGTCACCTCTGCCATCCGTGGCCCCCAATATGGTTACAACCTCTGTAACTCGACGACCCAGAACCAGCAGTCGCTATGCCAGACCTCGATGGTAAACAACATCGACAGTACGTCCATTTCGGCATTCTGATGCATTTATTCTCACCAATACCCAAAGACTTCTGCCTTTGGGCACCTCCCATTCCGAATTCTACGATCGGTGACACCGAAGCCTATGAGGTTGCCTGGTGTACCAAGCCTGGCTATGGAACCCGTCTGATCCCCGCGACTGCCCTCCAAGGTGTCCAGATGCTTATTACCAGCGAATACATCCAGTTTGCTGGCTTTATCGACCAGACCATGGTCAACCTCGCCGTCGGTGACTATGGTGGAGAACTCGACCCTCACGGTGCCGACTTGGTAGGTCTTCACACTTGCACTGTTTTTTCACTTCCTCATTACTTGTTCAGCGTGGGAACCCTCTTGGTGCCCTCATGTACTCCAACGGCTTCCCCAAGGTCGGCGCTGACAACAACACCTACACACAAGTTATGGACTGGAATGCGTACGGGTTGCATTGTTATTATTATTCACCCTTGTTGACTAGTATTGCAGGTTCATTGGTGGCAACACTTTCTGTCTCACAGCTTGCAACCCAGCAAGCTCCTCGGAGAACCAGACTAATTACTGTCAGAACGTGTACGACCGCATGGGCTGCGCGTACAACATGCCTAACAACGCCAAGAACGGTACTTTTGAAGTTTGCGAGGCTGATCTCAAGACTCCCGTTGGGGTTTACGTCACCAATGGCGTCACGTCGACCTTCTCTCAGCCATTCTCTGGCGATTTTACCCCTCCCTACACCCCAGTCGTCCCCTCGTCCTCCAACTGCGTCACCTACCAGTCCAATGCTCTGTACACCGCTCTTCCCACGGTTGCTGCTGCTAGCACCACCGCCTCTGCGTCCCAGACTGACAATGCTTCTGGTTCCTCCTCTGCCGGTAGTGCCTCCCCGACTTCGAATAGTGCCTCTGCACTCGGTATCTCCTCCGTCGCTGGAATCCTCGGTACTCTCTTTGCTGTCGTTTTCCTCTCCTAAGTTGCTAGATCTAGTTGTGAAGTGATGCTCGTGAACACGGATGTCGGTACTGCTAGATCACAGTACATTGACGCTCTATGTCGTGGTGCTTGCATCGAGATTTAGCATGGACGCTGTTTTATTCCATGTCTTGTTTTTGTGCATTCGTGTTGAACACTGGCACTAGCCTATCTCTTAAGCATATACCCTGATGTGGCATTGCACGATTACTACCTTACGGCTATTCTTTAAAAATGCAACATTGGGCAACGCGGATTCTTTTGTTGCTACTGGCCTCGCAAGATCTAGCCTGTGTGGCATCGGTCCAGGCATTAGAATCCAAGTTCATTCTTGTCGTTTTGAAGTTCGTTCAAGCCTCCATGTTCAACTTTCGAAGGCCCTGTCCACTGTGCCTGAGCTCGACAGGTTGATCTCAGTCCATATAGATCATTACGTCCACCAAAGGTGCCATGAAGGAACATCTGACAGGTCGTTGCACAATTCTTAAAGCTTCGTAATGCTCAGAGGAAGATCGTCTTCGTCCGGCCATCGTTTGTCACTGCAACCTACTCTAGTATGCTTACCGTGGCCTCCGCAGTCTTGTCCCGCACGCCCTTTAGAAACTGTATCAAATGTGTCCCTCCAGTGCCCTTTAATGGTGGCTTCTTGTCTCCCAACCCCGCCTTTTCTGCCTCCATTGCCACCCTTCTCTCCTGACTTGCCGGTCCGATGATGTACAGCGCGACAATTCGGAGATGTGCGTCTCTAAACTCTTTGACCGCACGCACCGCATCATTGTACGCCTCTACGAGCTTTGGATCGCCACCGACGACCAGGCTCCGTATGGGCCTTGGGTTGGCAGTCAGATGGCGCAAGAAATTGCGGTGATGCCTCGGCATGTAAATCTGCATGCGCCGAAGTAGCGTCCACCGGTCGTCGTGGGCGTATTCACCAGCGCTACAGTTATCCAAGCCAAGAAACACATCGAGGGCATGGACAAGGGTGCTCTGTCCGGCACTCGGCCCAGACAAGTCCATTGGTGGTTCGATCTCTGGGTGTTCATCGAGCCCGTCGAATACCCATTTCCTGTTCATCGGATCCGAATCCTCGCCGCGGAACCAAGGCCGGATGCTGTGATAAAAGAACTCGGGATCGCAGCCTTTTCTGACGTCCAACAGGATATGCGTCAGGTCGTCGACGGCGGTCGCGAGGTCGTGGAGGTATCCCGTGATTCGTCGCACGGCGATCTCGTCTCCGACGAACATCTCGTCCATCGTGGCGCGCATGAGTTCGAGGGCCTCCACGCCTCTAATTTCGATGCGTGCCGAGGCGAGATAAAATTCCTGCTCGTCGTTTGTACCCGTGAAGAGGTCCTGACTGCGGAGGTTGTCGAGCGTGGGTGGGGTCTCGTCTGTGGGAGATTTAAGACGCCAATTATAGAGTACGGTATCGGAATAGGTTGCAACAGGTGGCAGCTGCAAGTTTCCCGCAACCTCGAGGAGCGGGATGGAGATGCTATGGGGAATACGGATCTCGGCGTCGAGCGGGAGGGTGTGGATATACATGTGCATGATGAAGGTGAGCACATGATGGGCCCGTCGGAGCAACAGCTCGGATGATGTAAGGCTCTTTATCAAAAGCGTAGGTAGCTGTGTTCGACGATCCCAAGATCAGTCAAGTTATGGTTACGGCTGGATCAAAGGAAGAGGGCTCACGTTATCGCGCAAGTTTTCTCGCCACGCGGCAGACTGCGCGATTTCGTTTTCAGTTATATCCTGCTTTGCTGCAAGTTGCAGCTTCATCGACATGGCTTTGTCAAGAATCATCTCCCATGGCTCCCACTCGATGGGAAGACGGCTGAGTGGGGGATCCGGAGGCATGAAACCAGTTCGTGTATCGACATCGAAGTCGTGTGCAGCAAGAGTGGTTGTGTCAACAAAACCGTCCACCCCACCGATGGTGTCTGGACGTGATTGATTGAGGAAATGGTTAGGCGGTAGCGGATTCGACATCATTCAATGGTCAATACGATAAAATTATAATCAGAAAGCGACAGCGAAAGAAGTGAGCAAGAGGTTTTGAGGCCTCCAAGACTGGTCGCTTATCAAGTCGAGGTGATCTTCGCGAACGAATTTCAACATGTGACTTCCACGGTCCGATCTGAGTAATCATGAATCATGAAGCGGCTGTGTCATCTCCGTGCCAACTAATCAAGAACTCACCACAGTACATCCCTCCACTAGACAAGCAAAACTAAATTTTACACTTTGCTTCCTATCAATTTTATTATAACACGCTCGGCGTATTGGACACTAGTCGCAGCTTCACAGAACGAACTGGGACGTCGCTATCCTTAGGTACAATGCTAGGAATACCAGTCACCGCGTCATCAGATATCCGATGACAGCAACATAAATCCGACCTCATTGTTGAGACGCTACCTGACCTTTCGCACGAGTAATTCACTCTTTGGCCTCGTGTCCCAATAAGCACCTTTGTCCCCGATGGTCCTAAATCAAGGGGCAGATATACCCTATCTGCGTCATGGAGACGCGTTCCCGACTAACGGAACAACTGATGACGAAATTTGCGTCACCACCGACGTCGGGTCGGTTACGCTGTCGATCGTTTCTCCACGCGACACCTGCCGTGGCTGCAAACGTCACCACAAAAGAGGTGTCGAAGTAAGGAAAGTTGACAGTATAGTGCAACTCACGGGTAGAAGCAAACATATATAGCCTCATCTGCCATCTCAAAACAATTATACAAGGCACCCCGATGGCACAGCCAACGGATTCGAACGCGTGGCTCTTCACTGTGGATCGGATTCCGACGGTGATGAATTCAATTTAACGCCCCGAGCTTCGACGTCGATCGCGTTGATGTACTTCTCGTTCAGAGATAACTTGGTTTGGGAAGTTGATCGGGAGTGTCTCATAGATGAGGTGAGATTGGCGCATTAGCGTAAGAAGGCAAATATGTATCGCTGTATAAGTGAGCAATCAACAGTTGACTCGATGTCGATCCCGATGGTGGTATTCCATTTCGCAGGGTGGGGCGGAGTGAAAGGAGTGCCGAAACGCACGATTACTTTGGTCTCTGTTTCTCGGCAGGGGCATTCATGGGCTCCACTGAAGGGGCCGCGTCATCGAGAGGTGGGGCCGTTGGGGTCGAACACCGAAAAAGACAAAGTGCGACGGGGAAAAGGGTGGCCGTTACTGGTGGATAAGGTTTCGCTCGCACGGCCACGTTAACAATAAAACAACCGCCATAACTTTGTGTGATAGCACGAGATAGGAAAAACTGGGTCCTGAGTACGTCTGTGGCGAATGGGTGCTTACTCGAAGCATCCGAAACCGGAGTTGTAGCCACCTTTGAGGTTTCTTGATTCGGGCGGGCGCAAGGGTAAAATTTCACGGCACAGCCATGATATGAGAGAGGGGATTGGGCCATAGATCCGGTATATGAGAAGAAATCGGAACAGGGACAGCCTTGAACCATACGATGTGTGACAATTGGTGAACAATTAGAGTGTGCCGGCAACGTGTGTTTTGCCCCGCTCCATTTCCTTTTTCGTCTAATTGTATCTTCCCTGTTTCTCCCTCTTTTATTGTGTCTTGCGTTCAAGAAGTCGCGTATTTTGTTTTGTCTGTGACCTTCTGTAATGTAACCCTCACTACCAACACAAAAGACTTCGCCAGGTTCTACTTTCAGTTTCCGTTGAAACAAAAAACTTTCGGGTGGCTTTTTTGTTCCTCACCCGTGGTCACAGATGCGCTTCTTGACGATGTGGCCCAAGATGGGCACAGCGATCACTCCCTCCAGCTATAAAACACTCGAAACAATGGCAGAGGTCCGACAGCAACCTCCTTAGGTCTATCGCAGCCCAACAGTACCCCATCTTATCCAATGGCACCCGCTGCAGCCAACTATTACTCTCCCCCCACTCATGCCCCTTCCAAACAACGTGGGTATCGCATCTGCGATACCTGTGGTGCCGTCGAGAACCCATCGATACAGAAATTCCGCTACTGTGGTGGCTGTGTGAGTTCCCTCTGCGATGTAATCGGGTCACCAATATCTGACCGCGCTATACAGATGACGACACAGTACTGTGTGCGTTGATTACCGTTTGAGTTTGCGTTACACCTTTACTCACATTTCCATCGTAGTCTCCTGAGTGTCAGAAATCACACTGGACTTCTCACAAGGCAATCTGCCAGCATACGGCTGCGCAGGTTTCAGGGGCAAAACAGCAGGCCATAAGCGCCGCATATCCCGACGAAAACTTGGTCAAACATCTGCGTAAATTCACTTCTACGCACTCTTCTCTGCTTGGATGGGCAGGATTCCAAGCGCTTCAACTGAAACGCCTTCCTGCCAACATCCGGCAGAACGCCCTTCTCATTGAACTCAGTTATAATCCTCATGCGGAGTCGCTCTACCGGTGCGTTGTCTGATTCCCGGCCTCGTGTTTTCTTTCCTCACACACCGGATCTCTCCAGGTTTTCGGTGGCGGGGACGCACATCGTGCCAAGGTCTTACGTGACTAGCCACGACCCACTCGTTGCCGCAGACATTGATCGGAGAGAGGAGCGGTGTCGCCGGAGTGGCGGCATCGGGACACTGGTCATCTTGGTACAATGCGGTGGTATCAGCCAGGTGATGCCTGTGGAGGTTGACCCACCCAGCAAGATCACCTGGGATCCGAGGGATGATTGGCCGGAAGTCCTCCGTCACTTTGTTGAGTCCGGACGAACGGATTTTAAACCTATATCAACGACAGCCAGAGGGTGCGTTCTTCCTCTTTCATCGCTGTTCCTTTCTTTGAGCTGACACATGGCGCAAACAGGGTCAACTACGGATGAACCCTTCTCCGCTTCCGCTGATTATCGAGCGCACCCCTTTGACTTTCTCCGCGCTTCCGTGATCCAACGTTGATCGTTGTCTGTTATCTCTCCATTTTACATCTTTATCGTTCGGACAACAGCTTTGTACCATCATGCATTTCCATACCCATGCTTTGTAACACTAAAAACGGATTCCGCTGTCCTTAATAGCCATCAATAAGAATAGATTCTCGCATCAATATTGCATCATATCTGTGGGGCTCGATACCAATGACTTGCTGACTAATGAGTATCCCTCGAACGACAACGAACCTTTTGCAACGTCATCTTCTTCCCCGCATATCTCGTCATGTCTACTGCGACACAACAAAGATCGCACACGTCGGCACCTGTTGACGGATCCCGTACAATCACGCTTCGAGATGTACAACCGCACCCAGAAAACGACGACGCTGCAAGCGGCGGTGCTGGACCTTCGTCCACAGAACCCAACCCAGCAGTAGGCGTCCTCAAGCTCCGCGGCGTCCAGCGCCGTTCGCGCCAACGTGTTGCGTGGGGATCAGACGTCGTCGACAACGAAGGATGTGGCAAGAAAAAGTCCAAGAGTGCGTTTCTTGTTTTCCTGTATGGCACACTTTTAGAGGCTGATGCCGAGCGTGCAAATATCAATATTAATGTCTGATCTGTGCTCGTGCTGCTGCGGACACGTACAGTTTGCTGTATATACCACAAGCCACGGCGGTTCGACGAGTCGTCGTCCGACTCCGAGTCTTCGTCCGCATCCACGTCTGATTTGGACTCGGACACATGCGGAGGGCGGCGTTATGGCGGTGACCGGGCCCGTCCGACAAGGCGCTGTCGTCATGCCTCTCATGAACATGATTGTGGATACAACCCCGTGGGACGGGAAAGACAAAGCGGGAGTGTACACGAGCTGCACCAGTCGGACGCGGATTCAGACATGAATGCGTACGAGAGGGCGCCGAAGCGGAAGGGCTAGGTGAGTAGTGCCTACGTCTTGTGCTCATGGCGGGCGTTGAAAATAAATGAGCAGACTTGTGGTTTTCGACGTATTCACTCTGGCTACTTTCCCTCCACATTCTGTATCCAAGTTTGGATCATACCCCGCGTCGTGACGGTGGACGACTTGGTCGTGAAGATCACAGGCAAGAGTGTAACTCGGCACTGCTCCACTCACATTGTTGCTTTCTGCCTTCATACCTCCTTGAGCGTCATGTTAATTACTTTAGTACATCGATCTCGTTGAAGCATGTAGCGCGCATAGGACGAAAATTAGATAACTAATCTACACGTGCTTTATGACACAGTACACAAAAATTCATGAGTGGAACAATCGAAAGCCATATAGTATTGTTGTACCAATAGGTTCGACACATACATCACGTCGACGGGCTGGGACTCGTTCACGGATGACCGGAGAATGAGGAGCCTGAGGGCGTCGACAAATTCAACTCGTAAAGGCGACACCTCTTCTGTTAGCCCTGCAAAAATCTTGTCCTAAAGAAACAAGAAGACCTTACTTAGTGGCAGCGTGCTGTCTGGGACAACCTCTAGATAGGGTGACGTGACAATTGACATAGCGAATAAACCTCACCTTCTGTCAAGTTCAAAGTGCGGAAACTTGTCAAAGGTCGTCTCAGTTTTCTATCGGATTTCAACCATCGCGTCGGGTCAAATTTGTTTGGGTTACGGAAGGCTTCTAGACCACGAGACATGGTCCTTCTCGAACTTGTCTAACGTTACCAAGCCTTCGACGTGCAACAAATTGCAATATTCACTCACCAACAATCTGTAGGCACAGAGATTCCAGCTACAATAAGGCTAAGAATGGAGGTGACGATCAACTTCAAAGAGATGATGCTCACTGGGCGATGTCTTCCGTGGAATAGGGAGTAGTAGACAACGTCTGAATAAAGGGAACACCATGGCAGGATCATCAAGCGGTAGATAGATGACCGACTACGGGACTTACCAAAAAGTGTTACTCCAAGGCACTGGTAGAGACAAGGTCGCAGATATACAGGGAGATCTATTGTAGTGGGACGTGGTCAGTACTAGAAACACGAACAAAATTTACCAGATTATATATCAATGGTAAGACGCCTCTTAGTAGACGTGCTGGGTCTCAGACTAGCACAGGATATATGGAGAGGAACCTGCGCCAGGCACCTAACGGGGTATTGGACTGGCGCTAGATTTTCCTCCAGGGATTTCTTCACGTCCAATTCAACTCCACATCGACTATCAAAGTTCAATCAGCTCCGAATTCCCCTATTCACAAGTGAGTTATCCGGTTCGTTCTCGACTCGTTCTCGACGCTGACGTGACTTCGTCAGCACAGTCCATGCAGGTTACTCTGCGCTACCAGTAATGGTACGCGTTGCGCCGTCGTCATGACCCCGTCCAGCATCTCCAACAATCCTCGACCTCTCCATGAGCCTCCTCAACCTTGATCTTGCTGTTCAACATCTCCGTCGTGGTCACTTCGTCAGACTTCCAGAAGAAGCTCAAGCGACGGCAACTAAATGACATGCCTGGCACGCCCTGCTTGTGCAGCGTGATCAAGCTACCTCCCTGCATCTCGCATCAACAGCATGCAATCTGGCGC
>JBBPLP010000065.1:0-66203 GCA_038089875.1 Fistulinella prunicolor | reverse complement strand
ATAGATGAAAGCAGCAGTTTGACGCGTTCCCTCGTGTTCACCCAGAGCATTATAGAACGCCAACTTAACAGAGTTGGTTTGCCCCTGGAGTGCCTCTGCCAAGAAACGACGGAGTGTGGGTGTTGGCACGCAAACGACAATGCGTTGGCGATGGACACCTCCCTCGAGAGACTTGCCTGGCCGAATGAAGTAGAATGGGAATAGCTCATCGCTGGGGAAGTCGAGCTTTGCGCCTCCACTAATCATCGCTGGACATTCGCGTACAGCAACTCTGGCACTTTCGCGGTACTGAGCATCAATTTCCTCAGAGTCCTCAAAAGAAAGACACTTCATCAATGTTCGAGGCACGCCACCAAACTTTCTTGCGAGAGTGGTCATGCGTTCAACGTCGAGTCTCAATAACGTGCTAGTCATCTCGTCAGTCTAGGTAGAAGCACTCGAAAGGATGTATGTATTACTCACGCAAGCTGAATGATCTCTTGCTCAGACCAAATATCCATGATGAACAGTTCAGAACCATGTCGATTGGTCCATTCCTTCCAACTCGAGGCCTTGGGAAAAGTCGTCTGCATGATTCGGGTACGTTTGTAGGTTTCGAAGAGACCAGGAGGAATTGTAGTATGCGCATTAGAGTCGCAGAGAGCCCACGTGCAGCCTTCGTTACTCAGAGGAACTAGGTCATCGAGATGATGAACAGTAACAGATCCCTCCCTCATCAATGCGTAGTACGGTTGGCCAGTCAAAAACTGCACCGCAACCGTTTGTTCCTCATGGAGCCAGTGGACGAGTGCATAGAGGAGGAAATCAGTTTGTCCTAATAGGGGCAAGGAATTTCAGGTTCACATTGCGTTAAACATTGTTCAACTTGAAGACTGACCGATACCAGCCTGTCCTATAACACAGGCCCCTCTATCATATCTGTCGTATTCGAGTGCTTCCAGTGCGGCACGGTACTCGTCTCTCACGAGTATCCTGTTGTTAACAGGTCGGAGGGCCATCGAAAAAAGTATCCCAAGTTCTATAAAATATTTTGAGACATCGATGAACTCGATGCCCTGCGGGTCGAGACGTTTAACGAACGCCTGGGGGTTACCCCAAGCCTTGGAGACAAATTCATCCAGGGTGGTCGCTAGGAGATCTTCCGGAACGTTACTTCCTCCGATTTGTTGGTGAAATTTTGAATATGCCTTTTGCAGGGGGGCTGAGGAGCCCATAACATGTAAGAGATCAGAGCGAGGAAACATGGTCCAATATTCAATGTGGCTCGTGTGCGTGAGGAATGGTTGAGGAGTGTCGCGGTGGCATAGGGGTTCAAAGGACCCGCAATGGCTGTGTGTGTTTCCCGAAAAGGATTTTATGCTTCCTTCATTCTACGAACCGCAGAAGAAGTTGTGCTGGCCCTTCGGAACTTCGCTATGAGTCTCGAGGAGCCAGGCCCAGCACTGAATAGCCTCATAGTATTAAGCACGGCGTACACTTAAAGCAAGCTGTGCAGAGATTTCAACGACATTGTCCAGACGATACTTGTGTGTCAGATGCTGTCCGAAATTCCACGTAGCCTACAAAACATCCAGTACGCGCACGTTCTCAAGAAGCTCGTCCAAAGAGAAGTCCTCCTGAATCTGCACCGTAATCGAACTGTCGGCTACAATTCGCTTGTACTCCTCCCGTCCGTTCGTCGACGCCTGCATGAACAAGAGAGCCCCAAATGGCTGCTTGAGACGCGCAACGAGCTGTAGCGCTCGCGTCTGTCTGTCCAATGGGACCGTATCGACGGGTATTGGTAAATCGGGCTCAGAGAGGGGTGGATAATCTTCTTCGACAGTTTCGTCATCGGTGTCTGCATCGTCTGCGCCAGGCGAGGATGGTTCCCCGACGCCATCATCTATGAAACCTCCGCCGTGCGTATCCTCGCGACCAAGAAGAGCATCCATCCAGGGATGAATGAGATAGAGAGATTTCAGCCGAGACAGATCACGTCTCGTCTTGATCTCTAACACTCCAAAGGCAGTCGTTTGCGCACGATAGACACGACCTGAATGTGTTTGGTAGGGAGAGAAAGATGGGAGCTTGAAGGCGATACAAGGAAGTTTCATCCGGTTCGCTGCGAACCAAACTGTGGAGAGTTCATTCAGGCGATCATATAACCGCACGGCCAGGTCAATGTCGAGTGTGGAGTCGCGCAACAGGGTAAGAGTGTTTTCCATCTCAGCGGCCTCGATGCGAAGCGGAAGGTACAACGTAACTGGACCGCTGTATACGGTGATACGAGCAGGCAGGCAACTATTGACGCTGCTTGACTGCCCAGTCCATGCAAGGATGCTAGTGTCTCCAGACCCAGAGAGGATGTGTGCTAGAAGGCGACCCAACGCGCTTTCCCCTTCGCCATAAATTGCCGGTATGCCTGTGACTGAGAAAATGCCGAGCAACGAGTACGCCGCATCTTCTACTAACGTCGTTTCCCGGGTAGAAGCCAGACATAGTTTCTCCCGGATGTTGTTGAGCCCTGGACGAAGGGCAATTAATCGCCCTGCAGTCACCCCAGTCGCCTGTTCCATTTCTGAAATGATTTCCAGCGACTCTTTATGGTTCAAGGTCTCCAGATCCAGATATAACTTCCAATCTTCCGTGTAGAAGTGGATCACCTTGCCAGCAACATATTCCTGGAATGTCCAGGCCCGCGTGTTCCATATGCTATCCACGAGATCGCCGAGCTTTGCCGGGGAGCGAACACCTCGGAGATAGACTATAACCAAGGCTGAGCCACGATACCATTTGAACATCGCCACCAACGCCTCCTGGAGCACGAAATGATCCTGCTTGTCGATACAGCACGTATCACTCCATGCCCAGTTGAATCCAGCATTCCGAACAATCTTGCAGAACGCTTTTAACTTGTCGTGAGTCGGAGATCCATCCAGGTCATACACCGCCATGTGTATGACCTTTTGGAACAGTGGTTCGTTGACTTCCCACTTGTGTGACAACATCACGTATCGGAAAAAATTTCTCACTTCACGTTTGATGCGGCTCCGGTCAATACGCGTTGTAGCTGAGGACACAAGTTCATTGAAGACCGGCGAGGATTCGAACGCAGAGGCCTGGTCATCCCTGTTCTGGAGGCGACCAGTGGATATGTTAATCAGCACGCGAGGTAAACGACGAATAGTCCGTTGAATGATCTTGCGAATCTGAGCTCGTGTGTTCGTTGGGCTGACGTACTGGCGACGACACTCTATTAGATGATGTCAACAAACCATATTCCACTCGATATCGAGTATGACTTACCGCGAATCTTTGGGTCCGGAGAATGTGCCATCTTCGACATCATTATCTCAAATGTGTCCATGGCATCGACATAGCGTTTTGCCCCATGTAAAACCGCATGCTTGGCCTCATAGCCCCACGGAGATGATGGATCTTGTGCGATTGCCTAATGATACAGGTTGACATGATGGGAGTTGCATGAGATAAGGTACAAACATCGTTTACGTCATTTAGCGCGTCATCCCATAACCCTTTGGCCATTTTCGCCTTGCTTCGTTTAATGAGAAATTTTCGAGAAAAGTCTGGATTGAGGGACAATGCAACCGAATACTGATTTATGGCCTCATCATGTTGTTGTGCGTGCATTGCTTGATCTCCGAAGTGATCTAGCTTCTGGAAGCAACGCAGCTTGAAATCTAGGGAATAATAAGGGCAAGAATCGAATGGATTAAATGCAAGGTGAATAGGTAGCGGCATGAACTCATCAGAAACCCACTCGGCGAGCGGTCCTTTCATAGAAACCTGTCCGTCAAGGGCATTTACCATTTCGAGAAAACACTCGATTGCCTCCTTCGTGTGGCCGGCCGCGTATAGGGCTTCACAAAGATGCTGTCGTATGGTCATCTCCAAATGATCGAATTTCCATCCAGATATCTGTCAAAGACGGTTTTAATACATTGCCAGATGGTCAAGAGCATACTTACCAACGAAATCAGCGTTAGTGGTCGACCTCCGTAGTGTTGCACTCGGCTTCGTGCACGCTTGAATGACTCCATCGCACCATCGTAGTCCTTGTTCTCCATTTGCGAACGTCCATGAAGAAGGTACATGTACGCCTATTGTGAAAGTAAGTGGATATCGCTATGCAGCAGAGCATTGTACACGCGCCTGAACAGTATGGTATGCTGAGTTAACCGGGGCCGTAGAAATGAGGTCGTCTATTCGTGATATCGCATCATCGTGCTTTCTGGCTATGAAAATAATGATAGCCTAAGAGTATGGGCAGGTGATGAGAAACCAAGCTTGAGCATATGGAATACAGACCTTGACGAGCAGGAAGCTTAAGTGACTTGAACGACAGTGCATGAATGCGATATCACACATCCGATATCCCTCCTCCCTTTTGCCTTTCCCAACAAGCGCCAGACTCTTTGCGATGTAACCGATGAAAGATGGTCTAATCTTTATGGACTTGGTTTAAGTTACTGTCACCGAAAACGCGGAGAGAGCACAAAAGACGAAACTTGTTCAGCATCATTAATCGCAGCGTCCCACTGTCTGAAGCGTGTTCGAACAAGGGCGCGACTAGCAAGCATATGATGGCCAGGATTATGAGATGCGGTCATTGTTTTAGTTGGCAATGATTCCACGTTGGTAAGCTCGTCATGTTTAAGTGAAATATCGCCATTCTGAACGCGTGGTTCTCGGAAATTGGGGTGTAGACGACGGAATGGAACGGAATCCTAAGTGCAAAGGTAGTCGGAGCGAGAAAGTTGGTTACATACACCATCATCCAACAAGACACGATGCTTACCGTGATGTGAGATAAACAGTAAATGGTAAATTTCCAGTCTCCTGCGATTGCGAGAAAGCGGTCGTCCGATGAGAATGAGATAAAACGAACATCTTCAATGTGTTGGATGAGACCAAGCTGGGTGTGTGTCGACACGTCCGAGAACGAGACTGTAAGCTCCGAACTTGTAGAGTACGCGATGAATTTCCCGTCTTGCGACATGGCAAAGCATGAGAGCTGGCTGGCATCCTGGGAGACTGGCCATTCCACGACCGGTGACCCAATGGTGAACGCGTCGACTCGCTTGATTTTATGGTCAGATAGGAGAAAGAGCTGATTAGTCGGCCAGAGGAGACTGGTGTTGCGGTACGCCGTTACTCTCAAAGGGATGTCGACGAGCAGGCGACCGTCGTTGCTGTCGTAGACTTGAACGGAACTCGGAGTGCCCGTCGCAATTCGATCACCCTTCGGTGAATACTTTACTGCTCTCACATGATCGTCGTGTTTAAGTGGGCCAAGCACTCGCTCGCTCGTTGCGACGTCCCAAACGGAGGCTCTGTAGTAATCCGATGCAACGAGGAGGCGAGTCGAGTCTGGCGAGAATTCAACTCCGTGGATGGTGCAAGTGGTTTCTGTCACGTGCGAGAAGACTTTTGCGTGTGTCTTTGCGTCCCACACAAGCACTGCGCCATGATCCGTCCCCGCCGCGATCCATTTACCATCTTTTGAGACAGCGAGACAGAACACATCCTTCGCTGCGAACCTTGTCATTTGTGTTCCGTCTTTCACCCGCCATAATTGAACCCCCTCGTTGCTACCATTCATGAGATACTCGCCATCCGGTGAAAGTGCAATTGCCCTTGTTGAACAGTCGGACACGATTTCGATGAGCAGGGAATGTTCTTGTTCACCAGTCAGCATCTCGGAAGCAACTTTATTTTGGCAATACACACCTGTCATCGTTGGCGTCGTGGTCCACACAATATAGCAGAGCGATGGAAATGATCGATAATCCTCCACTGGTGTATGCCCTTTTCACACTCTGCACGTTACCCTTCCTGATATAGACCACTGCAAACACGCCCATTGCATCGCCTCGTGCTGTCGGCGCTTACTGACTCCGTCATAACCCAGGGCTGCATTTCCGACGAGTAAATTGTTCCCCTACCAGCGTTCCATCTCGATAACATAGACAAGATCACCTAGTTTGACGCCAAGCAACAGATATATTTTCTCGACGAATCAAAGACACTATACATATACCTCTTACATCCACGACGCCAGAGCCGTTCGCCATGTACTGTACGCTTTCGCTCAACTCACGGACACCTTCGGGCAAGAGGGCAGGGTAGCGATGATTCCGCACCGCAAAGTAGATGCGATAGTGGATTGTGTACATCTAACGCAGACGTCTCGATACCTCGATTTTACCTGGTCGCTGAGTGGTGTGCTAAACCGGCCTCACCCACACCTCATTTTTGTTTTTCCGATTCTCAGACACAAGGAATTAGACATGGGGGTTCACTGCGCCCTTGGGTGCCGCTCCCGAGTAGAATGTTGAGTCATCTCATTCAATTTCGGCGACGTTTGTGTATCTCATCTTATACTGGACACCACGCTTTGCGTTGCCTTCCAAGTTCGTGTCAAACGGTTTGGTGAGCAAGTACAGTTGTACTATGAAATGCGATATATATCAAAACTTTCCGTCAGAACTAGGGATTTCGCACTTATCACCACCCTTCAATTGTTGTGTTTAACCAACTCAACGCCACGCAGAATTTCTATAGATAATTTAGGGTTTCAAAGACCTGCGTCCTTCTGGGATTCGCGAACGGCGTATCTTCTAGCAGAATAACATCGAGAGAAGTGAGCGAGGAGAGGCGCAGGGGCAATATTAGACTATGCGCCCGTGGGTGCAAACGCGATGCACGGCACCCACAGACCGGCACCGACATCATGCAACACGGGGGCGGGTTACGTACCGTCTCAGGCTCACATCGATCACCCCTCCAGGATCACCATCAAGACCAGCCGACCGTGCTGATGCCGATGCGTGACGTAGGCGATGCCTCTGGAACGCTTTGAACACTTTTAGTACAGGTCCATCGACACCAGTGGTCGGCATAAACATCGTAATCTGCACATCGGCGTCCCTTGCGGCGTCTTGCAGCCCACGACACATATCGATCAGGTGTCGAGCGGGTTCGAGAGTCACACTACTTTGCACCAGTCTGATCAAGTCACACAGGCAAGGGGGTAGGGCATACGCTTTGGGCCTATAAAAGCTCTCTTCGGGAGGTTCAACTGCCGCTCCAACTGCTGCCATCCCAGGACTGTTTAGGTGAACCACCCGCCATAATAATTCAAGGGAGATGACTAAGGGCAACGACCATAATTGGTGTGTTTGACCCAACCAGCGGCGGGTGGCGTACATTTTAGAGAAGGAGGGTGGCGATAAAGTGGTTTCTTATCCGCGATAGGTCAGCAGTAACCAGAGCACGAAATGAAGATGCTCCCACTGCGAACAAACCAGTACAACCACTGCGTAAACAGGGTTCTTTTAAGTTCTCGCTGGTACTTTCTCGTCCCCATGCAGCATACAACATGGCGGTACTAGCTGATATGATTTGTTCTTCAAGCTATCCACGAGGCTGGGATCCGATGAGCGACACCGATGCCTTACGCTCATACAGTTTCTCCATTTTGGCCAGCCTTGTTCGCCACGCAGATGACATAACGCTTGTTGTATGCGTTGTGTCGCGGACTCTTGGGCGGACTTGGCCAATGTTTACTGTTTACATGCCACGTCGAGCATGACGCCCACTGAAGTACACACAATGAGTGAAGGGGTTATTTATACGACGGGAGTTCGCTTTATATCCCACTAGAACCCGATCCCCAACAGCCATGGAGGCCAGCCTGAGAAATGCTGAAGCTCTGGTAGGTGTCACTGTGAACTTACTCGGCGAACTACATCCTGCCTTCACGATACTACGAGAAATGGTGGCCATCTACGATGACATCAAGTTCGCAAGGGGGAGATGCAAAGCCGTCATAAAACGAGCAGCCTTTATAATACGAGACATTCACCATATGACCGAAAATCGACATTCGACACTCTCTAATCTATCAAATCTCGAAAAGTGCGTGCCAAATAACTTGGTCGATCGTTCAATCAAAAAACAACTCGCTGATGTCGGCGGCCAAATTTAACAGGAACTTACGAAACGTCCAAGTCACTATGAAAAGACTTGCAGGCCTGTCGTTTTTCAAAGCGCTGCTCCGCTTCGACGAAATCAACCTCCAGATTGAGGAGGCCCACCACCACCTCAGTGATTGCTTGCGACTTTTTCAGGCGAGTTTGCGGCCCCGAGAAACAAGTCGTCGTTGATACTACTTATTTCTAGATCGGGCTATTTATGGATCATGTGCAAAAGGAAAAGAAAAAAGCGGAAGAGCTAGACAATGAAAGACTCAAGCACGTCCTCAGGGAGGTAGCTGGGAACTATCCGAAAATCTGTGACCATCTTGATCTTCACACCGAAGAGGAAGAGGATCTAGCCATGGTTGCAATGGAGAAGGTGTGTGAGCACCATCGTACTCGTGGCTCACTCGAATATAATCAATTTCGTAGAAATTGAGTCATACGGAAACAGCCTCCAAAGACGTTGTGGAGATGCAAGTGTTGAAAAAGAGCCTGGAATGCATCAAAATGACTACAGGAAGGAACGCACCAAACCGGAAGGAGTGGCTGATCACTAAATATGATCTCGAAGACCTCGGCACG
Source organism: Fistulinella prunicolor (assembly GCA_038089875.1). Classification (NCBI taxonomy): domain Eukaryota; kingdom Fungi; phylum Basidiomycota; class Agaricomycetes; order Boletales; family Boletaceae; genus Fistulinella; species Fistulinella prunicolor. The sequence goes on along the minus strand of JBBPLP010000065.1, from coordinate 57,636 downwards.
ATCGGTGGCGGTGGCTTTTCTACTGTGTCAAAGGCGCGATATCGGGGCCTGATAGTGGCGGTCAAGACTTTGAAGGATTTTGTACACACAAAAGAGGTTGGTCCATTGGTGTCTTCGTTTTCACGGTCCATCTAATGTGTATATGCATAGGTATTGGAAAGCGAAGTCGAAATATGGAGCAAACTACGGCATGACCATATTGTGCCGTTCTATGGCGCGTCCACTTTGACACGCCCGCCGTACATTATATCGCGGTATATGGCTAACGGCAATCTAATTCAATACTTGGCGAATAAGTCGGGTGTAGATCGTACAAAAATGGTAGGCCCCACTAACTATAGACGATTCTGCTGATCTCTTAAGTTCAATGCAAAGGTGTTCGAAGTCTCTCTCGGGATGTTCTACCTTCATGAGGAGCAGGTCATCCATGGCGATCTCAAAGGTGTAGGTGATGTCCTGCCACATATCGTGCCTAATCCTAATTCGTATAATCATAGGTAAATGTATTGGTAGACGATTCTGGGAAGGCGTGCATCACCGACTTTGGACTTTCGACGGTATCGTCCTCGAGAAAGATAAATGCAGGAATGGGCGAGATGTCGGGAACCCTCCGGTTTCTGGCACCAGAAGCATTGAAGGGTAAACCTTTGACGTTTGAAACTGATGTGTATGCGTTTGGTATGCTCATCTACGAGGTATCACTGTTTGCGTGGTATCATTCGCCAGCTGACATGACGACAGGTATTTGTGGGCGAGGTTCCGTTCATTAGGGAATCCGACGACAGGGTTCGGCAAGGTACTCTTAAGCTTCATCGCCCAACCTCAAGCAAAGCTTGTGTGCATGGCTTCAATGATGCGCTCTGGAAGTTGCTTTCAGAATGCATTACTCGTAAACCATCTGCGCGACCGCATTTCCAGGCGATTCAGGAACGCCTCCGTTTGCTTAATAAACCAGAACCAAGACCCAATCCAGGTAGAGCCTTGTTCTAGATTGCCTGCATCTTACTCGTTGCCCTAATCGCCACTAAAGATATATATAAGTCGAACTGGCTTAGTCACGTCCCCCCCACCCGCCAATTGCCTACGCTACGTAACAGCATACCACCGCTGCCCAAGGATGGCAAGTTGGTCTGGGAGGAGCAGCCCAGTGTCTCATCCCACTTATCTACCACGCAGAAGATTACAAGTGTAGCACCTATTTGTATAGAGGTGACCCTCAAACGTTTTGGTGTCAGGTTCGGCGTTTCGCCGGAAGAACCCGGGGCGCATTTCGAGGAACACAATACCTTGCAGTGGCAGTCGATTAGACCTGGAAGGTATACTGTGCTGAGGTGCGCGTCCGACGGAAAAGCCGACAGGCCTTCCAACTGACCTTCTTTTTAGGAGCTTACACGGCCAGTTTGAGTGCTATAGCCGCATCAACGGAGGCCGGAGAACATGGACCCTGGATCGTAACAACGTGATAGTGCAATCCTCGTCGGGAAATCATGCGGTGCATCGTTTCAATGATGCGAAATTCGCCGCAGAGTGGTTCGGGTTGCAGCTGCGCTTCGCTACAAACGGGATGCTGCCCGAATGGGGTGAGCACATGTCAAATTGTCCCTTCGGGATGCCTCTTAGGCTGAGTTACTCACAGGTAATTCCGGCCTCACCGGCGATTGGTTTCAGACAACTCAGAATTGGAGACGCGTTAAGCGCGGCTGGGTCCAGAAGGCTGATCTGGTCAAAGGGCCTATAAACCTGGTGGTATGTACGTGCCTTGCATGTTTCCAACGCTGTATACCGACAATAAGTTAGCCACCTGGCAGGGCTTGGATGGACGTCAACCTGCCCAAACATTGGGCGATAGACGAATCTCTTGGAACCACAAACTGTGTTGTTTGTGTCACCAACGCAGGCACCTCGTTGCCACCCGGTAAATTTACTTGCACAGTCGAAGGGCGAAAAATCGTCTTTGAAACCTATCGACGACAACATGATGCGCGGCCTATCAAGGCAGTGGAGGAACTCTATCCCTCGGAGAGCGATGCGGGAACGATGTTCCAGGTCCTGACGGCGATTTTGACGAAGGAAAAGAAAAAGCATATTAGCCTCCATTTCCCTTTCTTTCAAGCGTTCCGCCGCGACTCTCAGCCCGAGAGACTTTTCCTAGAACGTTAGCTAGAGTGTGCATGGCGAAGACTTCATTTTCTGCGCTCTTGAATGGTATTATCGTAGTGCCGTGGATAATTTTCACGCCGTGCAGCGTCTGTGGAAGTGGGAGTGGTCGACAAGCATGAGGGATTGATTTGGACACGGAAGTCGGCGGGGACGAACTTCTACCTCGGAGAGTGGTTGAGTTATCCGTCTCTGGGAAGTTGGATTCCCTTCAAAATGATGATCGTTTTCGCTACAGGTCTACATGGTGGGCCATATTCAATATGGAGCAAGTTCCATGAGAGAAAACGAACTGCAGGAATGTGTGATCAGTGGTGAATGATGATGGTGCTGTTGGTTTCGTTCCGAATTCTTCCGCTGAATGTGCCGGATCTAACTTTAAAATTTGACGCCCGGCATGATCACGTGTGAACTATCCATCTAAGAAATACACACTCAACCGAACCAGTCTCTCTATCACTGTATGATGTGACTACGGTACATTCATAACTTCGTACAGCATGAATATCGATTCTTTGCACGCAGCCCTTCAAACACGCAACTACCTCATGTCAAAGCAAATCGTATACTATCGCAACGCAAGGGGGTCAGTGTCCCATTATCTTCCTCCAAGACTCGGACTGGCATATCTCACACCAAGGCTCAATCTGTTGAGAGAAAATGGGGAAACCTGGAACGTACCATCATTTTGTGATTATGTGGAAATTTTTTTGATGAAAATGACCACCGTGGTGGTCAGGTAATGATCAAGTTGTGCCACCGATGACGCCCAAAACCGAATTTTTCGGAGCTCTGAACGTGCAACTTTTCGTCATCAAAAGTGGACGGCACTCGTACATAACACTGTTCTACATGAATAAATATCTACATGGTATGGAGGAAAGAACCGCCTTTCACTGGCTAACCTATACAACAACACAACAAGTAAAAAAAAACCTATTCGCTATTTGTCAATTTCCACGACATCATCATGCAACACAACAACCATCAACGACGTCACCCTTCAAGCGGCCATGGCAAGACCTAGACTCCCGCGTTGCAGGATGGCTCTGAACCCAACGTGGTTCTCAGTGCCAAAGTTCTCCATGGGGTTGTACATCGTGTGGACTTGCTTGCGCGCATTGATTTCGTTCAACACATGCCTGGCTTCTTCGTCCGTGGCATCCAAAAGCGTATCGAGCTCGGCTTCGGTCATGATGGGCCCGGTGGGGTTAGTCAACTCGGGCGCAACTCTACGCGAAACCAGGTCGAGGATGTCGAGTCACCAGTCATGAGAGGGGAGGAAATCAAAGAGAACGTACCGTTCACGAACTGCCTCGTACATCTCAGGGTCCGTTGGAGCGAATACATGGCGGCAGAAATCCATGGCTTTCTACGATCCTCCATTAGTCGCTTTAGAAAACGACATGTGTCCGATTGTCTCACCTGGAGCTCGTCTTCGGTAAGTGGCTTTCCAACATCAGCAGTCCCTTGAATGACTAGACGCCACGCACTACGATCAATGAGGAAGCGACGGGCACGTGGAACTACGTACCGGGTCTGATCAGATCAAACGCACGATCAAAATTGTCCTCGTCCACATCGCTCATTACAGGGACCGACTGGTTGCGGATTTGCTTGTATGTGCCGAGCACGACGAGCAAAAACCTGGTGTGAAAACGTCGCGATTTCACCCTAGGCTTAGGTATGTAACATTTACTATTCTGCACACGCACCTCGTATAGCATGTGCCCACTTTGGAGGTGTGCCAACGCTGTGCGTCGTTCTCTGTTGCTAAGCCACGGAGAGCAGCCGAGATTGTTAACGCCGCCGACAGACCTCCCGTAAATGCGAGGTGGACACCCGACGAAAAGAACGGATCTATGAATGCTGTGGTACACGTGGGCTATTCAGATGGCACGTCTCCTATGTGTCCTGAAAGCTCGGGACTTACCGCCAGCGTCTCCTGCAATGCGGTAGTGGTCACCGGCATACGACGGAGCCGAATAGCTAAAATCACTCGCGCTTTTGATCGCTCCGGGTTGCCCTGAGTGCCGGAGCGTTGCGTTATCCAGGAGCTTCATCAAGCCAGGAACTTTGCGAACTTCTTGTAGGTAATGGCTTTGAAGGCTTGGGACCCCGGAAGCATGTTGGGTTTCCCTCTTCTTGCGGTTGCTGATGTCTTGATCCATCACAATCCCGACTGAGGTGGAACCGTCGTGCAGCGGAATAAACCACGCCCATCCAGACTCGTCTGCACGTGCCATAAAGTTAGCATCGGAGCCCTCTGTACGAATAACGCACCGACCGGGCAGCGCTTCTATCCAAACGGCGTTCTCTCGGCTAGTCCCCGGCTTGTAGCACCCCGCTCCTTCCCAGTATCCCCAACATGCAATATTGCTCAAGCATTTGTTGAAGTGCCTGTTTCGGAGGTACTTTGTAGACATGATCCCGTTCCTCCCGGACGCATCCACCAGATATTCAAATGCTACCTGTCCCTCGACTCCACCGCGCGATATCCAGGTGGCGGAAACCGGGCGCTCGCCTACGAATCGCAATTCGATCACTTTGGTTTCTTCAACTACTGTTACGCCGCACGTTGCGGCGTACTTGAGCAACAGGTCGTCGAACTCTGCTCGAATCTGTAGACGCGGAGATTTCTTTGGACCTGTTGACATGGCGAGAAATCCATACTTACGACATTCCAAGTCCCATTGTTTGGGTCCAACGCGATGAAATCGGTGTCTGTAAACCGTATCTGAATGAGCGTTTCCGCTGCCCAAGAAACGGAGCGCATACATCCTTCCCGTTTGTATTGATTAAGCTTGACCGCTGCGCCTGGCTGGATCAAACATGTACTACGGTGCGCGAAGAAGAAATTGGTCTGGTTTATCACATACCTTGACGGTGAATCCGTAGGACGTCACAATTTCCTCTGCGTCCAAGAATTTCAAAAAAGATCGAACCGAGGGAAGTAAACTTTCTCCAATGTGATACCTTTTCTCATCAGCATCATCAGGGTAACTTCGCTGCATCATCTCGAGACACGAACCTCGGAAACTTGGTCGCCTCCAACAGCACGACCTGGAACCCCTCCCTTGCGAGAGCAGCGGCCGCATAACTTCCTGCGGGGCCGCCTCCAATCACCAGCACCTGCGTTCTAGCGGGCTATACAAATGACTTGAGGGTGGAAACGAATCTATCTGTAGAGAGGAAAAAACATACGACGGTCGTGGGCCTCATTGTTTGCGGGCGTGTTGTGGGAGCGTCCCCGCCAACGTCCACCCACCTTTTAAACAGTTTCAGATGTTCATCAGATATCCGGGGCACATCAAGAACGGGTATCCGCCAGGAACACTCAGAGACAAGGAATGGAAAGAGAAAAAGGTTCACTGGCCAGCAAAGGACGTCGGCGCCAATTCCCTGGAATTCTGCCAGGCCGTCGTCGAGCGGGAAGATGCTGTTATGAGAAAGCGACAGTGTGCCTTGGTTCGCAGTTCGCATCATTTATCGACTCGTTGATCACTGGAGACGAGACTCCATTCGGATTTTGGGCCGCTTCAATAGGATCCAAGATCATATTTTGAACGCAAGGCTCCAGTTCCATTCATTCGCAACAGGGACGGTATGCCAAGCTCCGTTTGGAATACGGTCAAAGAACCAGACCGCAAGAGATGTTTTGAGACTGGAAGATATGCAACGGAAGGTGGACGTGTTAATCTGCCATGTGAATCATAGTGAAGCTTGAATATGTTGATTATGTTGACAATTACCCATTCCCATACATTCGTCACTTGGGCTTCGGAGTCTCGTGCGGGCCACTGAGCCGGTTACATGTTCCCATCGCGTTTCAGTCTTAGCACCATGGGGTTCAGCACAGAGTTCTATGTATGACAGATGTGAATTACAAACGTTAAATATATGATACCTCCGGTTTCAAACTTTTGAGCGTGAAGTCTTCACCGGTATAAACATTTCGCGAATGAACATGATTGCAAGCCAACGGGCGTTTGGAAGACGCGAAATTCATCTGAGAGTTATAGATATAGTGGTGGTTGTAAGGAGAATTAGTGGGCAGGAAAAGAAAGGCTGAGGATCAGTTGAGCGGCCCTCTGTAAGTTATCCTAACAGTTTCATTCATCAGTAATTTTACCATGCTGCAATTACATTCGGGCTTGCATTTACCAGATGTATGATTGTGGTAGAGCACATGGGAATATCATGTAGTGAAAGTGGGGGACCACGAAACGACCTTGCTTGTGGCAATTGCACGGTACCGGACCCCGGTGCGTTGCAAAACGTTCCATGTCCGTCGTCGGTCTCGGACCTCCCGCGCACGTGATAAATTAGATCTAATCACGTGAACCTGGTGCATAAAGATTTGCGCATGCCAACTTCAAGAAGTTCCCCCGTACACGCCAATCAATGTTCCCCAGTCATTCCCGCTTATTGCGCTTTCGTGTTGTCAGACCTACCGCCGGCGACGAACACCAAGGGTGGAGTCAATGCTTAGACCAACAACTATCCACACTGCCTCCTGTGTCACGCGCTCCGCGAGCAGGCAGTACATGGTGACGATGACAGACGACAGACCAAGCTATGTCATTCTCCCTTGAGCACACTCGCACTCAAGGACTGGGTACGTGGCAAGGGCGATGTACATGTCGACGCCGTCAAGTCTGCGACACAGGAGCGTGACGACTCACCAACTCGCCGACCCCAACCCACTTGACGGCGCGCAGTCACATTTACGGCTCCTGACGACTTCCAACACGATCGTGATGGGCGGTGACTCATGGGGGCTGCTCTGCCCCACATGGCCCCTCCTCGCCTCTTCTCTCGCCAATACCATAGTACCCACCCAAGCGAGCTCCCAAAGTGCGCCATTCCCATCTTCGAGGGATTAGCTCCACATCCCCGCGATGTGGCCCCGTTAAAGCTCCCCGCTCTCCTTTTCCCGCAGCACGGGCTCGCAACACGACGAATGCAACATCGGGGCCCTACGAACGTGGACGGCGCACACAGCATACACGACAAGTTCGGTACTGGGGTACGACTGTGGGCGCACTCGATGCCCCTGTCTTCGACCCGTCTAGGGATCCGCTGGGCACAGGATCTGCCATCTCGGCATGGTCTTTCCGCACTGCCTAAGCAAGGGTCCCATTCGTTCTTATCAGGCTCGTATGGAGAACGCGTACCCAACAACCTTTATCGACGCCCTTGATAAGCGCACCCGGTCTCTATACATGTATATACGCGCAGATAGCATCGGTCAGGTGAACAAACGTATCGCGGGACCGGGACCGATGCCGAACGCGTTCGTCGGTGCTATCAGTCCTACTTACACAGTCAGCAGCGACACGACTCCGACGGATCGGTCTACCGGTCACGCCGCGAGACATTGCCCCTTGTGGTCGCTTCCGACCCCCTGGTCCCGATAGCGTAGCGTACCTTGCCCTTTCATGGCGATCTCAATGATCTCGCTGATGCAGCTTGTACGCCACCTCCTGGCCCGGGGCTCGGTGAATGTGCAACCACTTTTTTGTTGCTGTTTTTGGGTATGAAACATGTGCGCAGTGGACTACATATATGTGAAGAGTCTGGCCTGCGCCGGATACCCGGGACCGGTTGCGATCAAGGAGCGACCTCGAAGGACCTAGCCCAAAAAGGCTCTCAGGTAACACTTCACAAAACAAGTAGTTTTGCATGAGAGGAATAGTCCATGACGAGTGAGATCCCAAGAATGTAAGAGATAAGGGAGGGGGGGAGGATATAGAGAAGTATGATAACGGTCCATCAAACGTACATGTAGGACAACGTCCGAGTTGATTGCCTCCGCAATTAGGCAGTAGTAGGTATGCAAAAGAGGTGGGTATGCATATAATAAAAAGAGGGGTGTGGGGTAGTGAGTAGAATAGTCATGAGTGGTTACACTACACATCAACGCATCCGAAACTCCTTCCTGTTCTTTTCTTCTTCTTGTTAGGGGTCTACACTAAAGGTGCCCTTTTGGTTGAACACGTGGGCAATGTGGGCTTTTGGAAAGTAAAGGATGCAGATAGCACGTCCGCGTGACCCTTCTGGGGTTTTTTTGGAACTCTTCATAGGCTACGGCACCATTAAAGAGCGTTCTCGGCAATGTACCGCATGATCGTCAGCGACGCAAATATATCTAAGGACGCAGCACCCGCGTCAGCCAACCCCGGACACGACGAGGGAAGGGAGAGGTCGACTTACCCACGTACAAATGCGAAAACGCCTCGTAAACGGTCAAGGTGTTGCCCGAGACACCGTACGCGGGCACGTTTGGCGGTCGGAGGTCGTAATGGGCAATGACATAGTTTTCTTCCGAAAGACACTGTGGGAGAGGGGTGGAGTATAACGTTAATCATCGCTCGTCTTGGAAGGGGAGGATGAGTAACGCACCGACCACTCGTGGTCGTCAATCGTCTTGTGTTGCCATCTGTACTCCCGCCCGTCGGATGCTCTGAATTTCCTCGAGAGGGACCTACACGAGCGAACGCGTCAGTGCTTGGACTCACAAACACGTCGACACGCGCGTGGCAAAAGGGAAGACGCTCACCCTCCAAAGAGAGCCGTCTTGCGAAGATAGTTGTTCATGGGAATAGACACGTTCGCCGACGGCGGCTTGAGAAAGTGGATCGTGCCGAGCCCGAACGAGGGCCCACCAAACTCGAGCACGACGGCGGGCTGTCGTTCGAGATGACGCATGTCGGCATGACGTGTCGATCGACGGCCCATGACATAAATGGCGAGCGTCGCGCTTCCGTGGCTGCTGCTGGTCGCGTGCGGGTACGGCGTGACGCGAATGAACATGCGGTCATAAATGTCGTCGTAGTCGGAGCCCAGGAGCTGCCCCGTACGGTCCTCAAAGGTGAATGGCATTTGCGTGTGCCGCATCATGGTGTTGAGCGGGGCAGGGAGGAGGGACCTGGATGGTGGGGGTGAGGGGGGAAGAGAAGGGCTTGAAACACCGTTGACACCATGGTGGTACCACATTTTATACGATGCTGTGCCCGCAGGACCGCACGCGTAGGAACCGCCGGTGAGGTCCTCTCCACATTCGGTTGGAAGGGCGCAAGGTGATTGTCAGTTTTCGCCATCGTGAAAAGAAGCGAGCTAGGATGAAGAGCTTCGCCATATTCGGATCGCGGAGTTGTAAAGCTGCGCACCAAGCAATAAATGCAGTACAGCAGGGCACGGGGGTAAAGGGGACCAGTCCACGCAAGTTTTGTATGCGAGGTACCAAACCAAGCTTGGCTGTGGAGGTGGCGAATCAGCGCATCATTAGGGTGACACTCGCTGTGAACGGTATAGTCAGGTCGCTGTGGGTGGGAGATTGCCAGAACGGTGAGCCCATTGGAGGACTGCAGAGGTCGTCAGAGCAAGAAGAGAGCGATGAACGTGCGTTGGACTCCAACGCCGGATATGAACCAACTCCACTCTCTCCCGCTCTACCGCATCCCAGTCACGCGCTATTATCGTTGCCTTCTCAGGCTGTCTTCCTTCTCATCACGACTGGGCACAAAAAGTACTAGTAGACATGCAGCCTGTCATATTGCCGCGTGAGGTTATAGTGCTCGAACGTCGCTGAGTACCACCGACGACTCAGTAGGGACACTCCCGCGACGCCGTGAGACAGCAGTCTATTTCACTCGTCTTCTTCTCCTGAGCGCCTCCGGGGCGCAAATAAAGGAGGCACGGAAGACAGCAAATCCAACGTTCGTCGTCCTAGTGGCATCGTTCATACAGTACCTATGGTGTGGCGCACTCCCATCGGTACCAATAACACAATACACGAGGCTGCTGCTCCGGAAACGGATCCAAGACTATCGAAGGCGTCAATCTCCGGCTCCAAGGCGTGGCGGCCGTGGCGTGCGGTTTGCTGACACGCATCCGATTCAAGAAGACGTTGATACATGATGCATGATGACGCGACATCCATGCTGAAATACAACCCATCACGCACGCTTGACGACACCCTACGACATCCGGCTTCCATCGAACCCGCCATCCGCACCAATTTGACTTGCAGACGTTTTCGCATCCAGGAAAAGTTCGTTCATCTCTCCAATGTCTTCCACCGCTATTTCGCTTCGGCCCGCTAACCCGGCTAGAATGGAGGCCGGCGCCAGTAACTGCAGGGCGTAACTGACCCAACCATAAACATCGCAGATTAATAATAACGTAGTCATATGTAAATCAAGATAACCCACCGCATCGATCCGCGTTCCCCTTCCTCTGCTATGCGTTCCAGGACACCAGGCCCCAGTTTGAGCCCCTCCACGTTTGCACGAAGCTGTACCACCTTGGCAATTTGCTCTCGGTTGTACCCGTCCGTCTTTACGATAAGGCACCTGTACAGAGCGTGAGAGGTGCCGTTTCGACCTCACAAAAAACTCCTACCGATCGAGCAGATCGACTGGTATCCCGTGCGGAGAGACGACGTCGGTCGTTCCACGGACGAGCGCATTGCCCCGGTTCGTTGCAAGGATGACCGTCGGAGCCATCGGCGACTCGAGCAGCGAGTTCAGATACGTGAAACACTCGACGTCGAGCATATGAACCTGCATGAGCCCACGTCAGCTCACATCCCCAGAGGGTACGATCCATGTATGCGCACCTCGTCAATAAACACCACGCCAGGGATGACTTCCGCGACACCCTGATCAACATAGCCCTTGACGACCTTGTTCACTTCTCTGCGAAGCTTGTCGGTCACTTCTGTTCGGCCACTTTTCATAAGGCTTCCCATCACGCTCATGATATCTTGTCCGCCCTGTGGCCGAGCGTTTGCAGCATCGAGATCACCTAGCGTGACGTCTTGCACAAGTTCTTTTCGCTTGTGCACATCCCCTTTTGGTAGGGGAACGTAGGTCTCAGATTCGAGATCGTACGACGATGCGTACGCGTCTGACCGTCCGACTCGCTAAGCGCACCCAACGCGTCAGGACACACACCAGACATGATAGACATCCTTTACCTTGACAGCGCCCGTATTGGCTTCGACGTAAATGACGTCACCAACGACAATTTTTTCTTTGAGGATCGCTTCGTATATGGTGGGGTCCAGCCGAAGCTGTTTGGTACCCTTGACTGTTTTGAGCCCGACGATGACGTGCGAGACCGTCTTGCCGTAGCCGCTCAGCGGGTTTTCAGATTCGGTGGGCGTCAGCTCTGTCACCTCGCCCTCGTACACCTCTTTCGTTTCTTTTATCCGAAGACCTGAAAATGGGTGGTGAACAACGCTGACCACGCGGGGGATGAAAAGTAGAATGGCTTGCAAGCGGGACGTGTGCGTGTATGCATGCGTGCCAAGTGGGTTGACACCATTCACCGGACACAAACACGACCGCAAAAGAGACATCCACACAAACGCACGCAGACGTACCGATCGCTCTCCGAAACGCCTCCGCAAGCACCTCTGTCTTCTTCACCTCCGTACTATACACCTCCGATCCCACCATCGGGCAAAACGGCACCTTGACCCCCAGCTCGTGCGACACCGCCAACGCGAGCGCCGTTTTACCCGTCCCAGGTGCACCGACGAGCAACAGCGCGCGACCAGAGAACTTGCGCGATTTGATCAGATCAACGACGACGCCACACGCCTATGGACGACACCGACACGTCACGACAAAAACGAGACGCGCGGACGCGTCAGAATCGAACGAGAAGTCAGATACACAAAGGAAGCGCCACGCCAACGAAAAGAAAGGGCGAACCTCGCGTGCGTTGGTTTGACCGATGAACCCAGCGCCTTCCGACGCAGCGATGCCTTCTGCGTTCAGACCGAGACCTTTGATGTGAGAATGGGGCGCGATGCGGGACGAACGTGCAGACGACGCAGCGGAAGGAGGAGGAAGTGCATTGTGTGCGACGGGCGTCGACGTAGACGTGGTCGTCGTCGCCTTCATGCCTGTTTTAAACGGCCGTCTAACCACTTGTCGAGCAAAACTTGCACTCGTTGATTACGTCAGCAGCTCCTGATGTCCTCCTGGTTCAAATACAGGCGATATATATTATATACATACTGTGTTATGTATAAGAACACATATATATAATCCCATAGGAAGAAACGCAACGACGATAACACGCCACCCCGTCTTAGAACCGGCGGGTCCATAACTGAAAAGGAATACTACTCTCCATGTTAATATCTGAAAATGAGAGAGTCGGTCGTGAGCCAAATGCACAAGACATCCAAGTGCTTGGAACGAACATGTGTCATAGGTATCTCAATATCACAAAAATGTATCATCAACATACAGTCATCCAACGAAGGTGCTCTCCTGACCCATCGATGTCCCAATCTCGATGTGAGTGGTCAGCTCTATGCTGTTTCTCCTTGGTTCGTTACCCGCGTGCGTGAGTCCATACGAACCGGATCCATCTTTGCAGTGTACGTACCTTGGTGTGCGAGCATCGAGATGGAGGAGCGATCTGACCGCCCTGGATGATACAATGGTGCTGAAAGTCGTCCAAGTCAGTCACGCCTTACAATCTAACACTGCCGGAATACCTTGCACTGAAAGCTACCACCCTCGTCAGCTATGTCGTGCACACATCGCTGCGAACCACCGACTCACCAATGTTGGTGAAAATGACCGCCACAGCTAGATCATGACTGAATTACCGCAACATCCAAAGAAAGTCAGAACACGTACAGGTTTTATCCTGCATCACGAAAATCTAGAGATGGCATTGAACGTGCGGGACGGAGTAGAGAGCAAAAAGGCCAGACCACTGGCGGGATATAGGCTATCCCTGCTATAGCAAAGTACAACACGCCTTGTGCTTGCAAGCGCTTCTTCAATGGAGATTCAGATCGATGTCTTGCCAGCCCCACAACTGACAACACGAATGTAACGAGGTCATAACACATGGCTTAAACACATTGAATGAACAGAGTCCCCTTTTGGACGTTACAATAACGCAACTCACTGTATACGAGGCTTGCAGCACTTAATTTTGGATGAGCGAGGCGAATCTCACATACACTATTTGCGTAGGTCAGTTTGAGATCCGCCACGTCTAAACAAACGAAAGGTGGGTTGAGGGAAAGGCCGCGAAGATGCATTCGTACCGAGGACTAACAAGGTCCACTGCCCTAGGGCAAGCAACACTTGCAGAACGCGCACCAAATAGGAGTCATTCCAGATCGCCAACCTATGTATTTCAAGTGTAATTCGTAAATGGACTGACGCTATGTATCTACACTCACGTGCGAATCATGAAAATGGTCGAGGCGCATCCTAGCGCAATGGTCGCAAATAGCTACCGAGAACAATATTTCAGCAAGATAAAAATGGGAGTCGAACCTGTTTAACAGTGCTACTCACTGATGTAAATATTATACCGGCTGAACGTGCAAATGAGCCAAAAGGTGAAACACGCATGCGGACGAGACTAACCAGAACAAAGTGAAAGTGCCGTCACAAACGGGCTAAACTGGATTGCACTGTGCATCGGACGGACATGTCACTTCCCTCACCAAGATGATGCTTTGATACTTACAGTATAATGAAATAACAGAAGAGAGATATTCGCCCAACAATGTAAGGGATCTTCGCCAATAGTATTTTCACATGGACATTCAACCATAAAAGATATCGCTGCTCACCAGTGCCGGACGGAAGGGTAAACGCCCGCAAATGACTGCGTACTCAACATCAAGCGACTGAAGGTATTCGAACCTAGACAAAAAATTGAGTTCTTTCATTCTTTTGGACGAAGGGAACAGTATACCCATAGAGCCCTAGCAGAAGAAAGCTGAACTCCATGTCCAGAGTGGGGAGGGCAACTTGTGCGGCCGGTGCCTGGCTCATGACTGTCTTGCCAACCGCAAGATGCAGTCAACGCAGGGAATCTTTTAACAAAGAGACAGGAAGATTGATCAACCTTGATATCTATAGACCGTTCTGCTGTGTTTCAGGCAGGTTTCAGGACCACACACGACCAGTTCCATTTTTCGACGTCGACCCTAGATTACGGAGCCACATGGGAGCCGAAAAACGACAATCATTGAATTGAACCCCTAACTTGGGCATAGCCTGTGGGTCGGAATAAATGTTCAAGCCAACTCATGTGTACCCTTGTTCTATATGCGGCTCACTTGTATGGTATCCGTGTTTCCTGCACCCTGTGCAGGGGCTTTGACTCATCAATCAGTGGTAATTGCCGCGGGGTGGGCCGTTCTGTGGTTTCGCCGCTTCGGCCACGGTCTCATGTGAAAGGTTGCACTGAGGAAACGCTGGGTCACTCACCCCACAAAAATGTCGAAGGAAAACGAAGGAGTTCACCTTAGCCATCCAATTCCAGGTATGTAGTAATAGCGGCAGGTATGGAGCCTGATGTGAATTGAAACCTGACGAGCCTAACTTGTGCTTGAACATCCGATGCAGTGCCAGTACTACTAAGCATTCATGATTTGTTTATGCGACCGTTTTCCTAGTAAGGAACTCGAAAGGGACTGCGGTAGGTGGACTCATTCAATGTACGTCACGCAACCGCTGATAAGGAAGTCGAGCATGGTTGGGTGCCTTGGGGCCCTCACAATTGAGTGAACTGCAGACCAGAAGACTCCGAGCAACCCAGGTCAGGTGATTGTCTTAAAACCAGGCCAATAAATTGGATTTCTATCCGCCATTATATCGGCGTCATGTCAATATCTGAAAGTGAGATGTGAGCCAAGCGTAGAAAGCATCCCAATACTTGTAACGAACATGTAGGTAATAGGGAGTCTGCCTGCTTTCCTTTCATAAGTTGTGGCAATTCGGATCCTCGGAGTGTCTTGCCCCAAAACTACAGCCAGAAGATGTCTCGAGCAATTCAGGCTGTCCCACCTTGAAGCAGGTACATGACACTCCCATGTACGATAACTGAGATACGTTTCAAACTTGGCTGTAGTGACCACAGGCCATAGTGCTTTGTTATGTCGTCTTGAAGTTCCTTGCTTACTACGACACAATGCTCTTTCGGGATCTTTCTGAGTCACTGACTCAATGTCCACACCCACCCGCATACTCCACTAGTCGTTCCGGGCACTGCTTTCAAGAAAAATACATATCCATTCGATCACGAGAAAAAAACAAACGTCAAGAATACTACACCCAAAACACGTACTTGCGTCATTTCCAAAAAGAAAAACCGATTACTTCGCATCGCGTAAATCATTGTCAAATCAGTGTGGCCTCCCCCACGGCGTCTCGCCCGCTCCAACCTGCCTTGCCAATGCCTCAAATTCCATATTGCGTGTGTTCGACGCATCCAACCGGTGATAAGACCCTCCAATAAGAGCACCGCACTCGGGGCAACTCGCGGCCTCCATCGCCCCTCCGCACTGCATACAGAACGTCAGTACATGTTCATATGTACTCCTCCGCGCCAATACGGCCACAACCATGTATCATCAACATGCACACACCTCGGTAATCACAAATGTGTGCCCATTTGGACAATTGTAAAAATGCCCTGCATGCGCTGGTGACGACGTGGCTCTCGTAAGTCCAAGCCAGTGTTGAAAGGTTTAACGGCCGTGCTTACAGAAATTCAGCGCCTTGACGATGGCCATACGTTCCTGCAGCGAAACAGGTTGGTAAAATGTGTCCATGCGAATCGACCGTTCGATTTTCCCCCAGTCATCCACAATAACGCGCGCGATGTTCGCGAAATTTTCCTTCAACCATGCCATCTCCTCCGTGCTCCTTTTCTTCTCCCAATGACGCCGAATTGTTGTCGCCATCGTCCCTTCAGCCTCTTCCCGGAGAGACAATGCACGCGCCGCAAGGGCATCCCTGTGTGCTTGTTCTGTAAACTGACCCGTCATCTTGCACATGCGCATATCAAACCGGAATTCCTCGAGCGAAATCCGCATTTGATACAGAGCTGTCTTCGAGATCTGACGATGGGATTCGGAGTCGTTTGCGACGGCGAAGGCAACGTCAGCATCCCGCAAACAGCTCCTGAACAAGAATCCAATATACGTCGCCCAACTCAATTGTTGGTCGTTGGTGATAGTGCCACTGGTACGTTTGCCGATGGCATCCATCCAGGTCGTCGTCAGCTCGGTTAGCATGAGTCGGATGTGAATCGTCATCCAGAGCGCTTCTACCAAAAACCGCCGGTCCGCGAGCGGACGTGGTTGCCCAATCTTGATCTTTGCCATACGCATCGCATGGACCAGCGGTTCTCTGGGCGACACTCCAGGGTCATTGATGAGAGGAGCAAGCTCGCCTTCGTGCAGGCACGAAAATGCCGCTTCCCAGGCTTCCGTATGTGCAGAGCGCGTTTCCGCTACATTGACGGCTTGCTTATATGCAGTGAGGAGTTCGTGCATCGCCTTACGCCACACGTCCACCACGGAACGATCGATGGCATACAGGCTCGTGTTGGCAGGAGAGATGTCCCGATCCGAAATGGGTACCTCCTTTTTGACGCCCAGTACCCTGGCTCGGGCTTTCTCCTGTTTCGCGCGCTTTTTATCGTCCGTCTTTTCCTTGAATTTCAGGTCGACCTTCTCCGCCACGCTCGCCAACTGATCCTTCTTTGCGTTGGTGGGCACCGCTTCGACAGTCGTTTGGACAACGCCAAGAGACAATGCCATTTGAGCGGCGACGTTGCGCTCTAAGATGTCCAAATCCGCCCGCTTGAATACCCGACCATAGCGAGGGGCCGTGATTGCCGAGCGGCACGTTGGGCACGTAGGTGGTTGCTTGAATCCAGCGGGGGATGACAGACTCAGCCACTTTTCGTTTTCACCGCGGCTGTAAAATTCCATCATGCCACAGTGCCCATCGAGCGTTTCCACGGTGAACGTGTGACGGCAGGACGGAATCGTAATCAACAATTCGTCCAACGATTCCTCGTCGGGGTTGATTTCTTCGAGGGTCCGTTGCATGACAAAGTCTGCCATCTGGGTCCTTTGTTCCTCCGGAGCACACTGAGGACAAACCTGGATGGTACAGTCTTCGCCGCAAACTACTTGGGGATGAGCATCAGAAATAAGGAACAACATTGAACATCCCACCCGAGGGACATCGATGATCACACTTCAGCGTCTTTTCGCAACGTCGGTCACATGGTAGTCGAGCACAAACCTATCAATCGTCTGGTGAGTTTGGAGAATATACCCAGACCCGTTATTACTTACAGAGCCACAAGGCACGGGGCAGGTATAGTGAGGACAAGTCCTGAAATCGTTCATCAATACATATCACCCCCTAGGATAAGAGACGGAACTGCGACAAGGGTACTTACCACGTGCATGGCTCCTTGCATGGTGCACACGGTTCCGAGCACGGGCGTTGGCACTGCGCATGAGAGCAAATCTGCCTGCACTTCGAATTGCAGCGCGTCGTGTGCTCGTGTTTCTCTGAGCACGGCTCTTGACAAGGATGCTCGCAATACAAACACTTCTGACACGGATGGGCGGTGTGTTTGGTCCTCCTTGCACGAGCTCCGTCGGCCGGTGCGGGATTGAGCGCTTGACAGTCGTTGCAAGTAGCGTTGCAGTTCTTTCCGCAGCACACCATCCATTCTGCACACCGCGTGCGACACCGGTAGTCTTCTGGGTCTTGCGAACAAGGCATCTCGGCCTGATGTTCGCAGTCTGGCAGCTGTTTGACCACCTTTTTGTCACAAGTGACGCTCTCGATTATGTCAAGCTGGTGGCTAATATCGCGCCATCATGTCAGCTTTGGCGAAACAATAATGGCATCCGTCGAGCGTACCATGGAACGGAATCTTTGATGTGTCCACATGGCAGTTGTACGTTCGGAACTGGGAACATACAGTTGCCACATGGAACGTGGCACTCTTTCCGGCACGGATGGTCGCGATGGCAGAGCCTCGTGCACGGTTTAGTACAGACGACAGCAATATGGTTCGGATCGTCGCAGTGACACTAGGTGACGGGACGGACGAAATACATAAGCTTGGGAACCGACGGAAGAAGGGGCATGCAGGGTTTATCACCTTGAATGGACAGAGATGGCCACACTTCAACAACTGGTCGCACTGCTCCATACACCCGCCTGGGAGGGTCGATAAGATGGAGTTCGGAGTGTCTAGATCAGACGAGGCTCACCGTCGGGTGCGATGCGGGAAAGCTGTCCGGGACGCGAGACATATTCTATCCTGTCGCGATGTCGGTGACACGCCACTGGCAAGGCTGGACCCAACGCATCCTGAGCTTCCAGCTCCTCAATGATTGAACGCCACATTCTGCTTCTCGACGACAAGTTCTCGGCGTTTCCAAAGATGTAAAGACCTTCGCGCGCTCGGGACAGGGCCACTAGAGAAATGTGAATAAGCGTAGTACTCGAGGAGATGGAGTATGTAGCTACCGTTGGTACGATTCTCGGACTAGAAAGTGGAGATGCCTAGGTCAGTCGATATGGTCGCATAATGAAATACCGATGCATACCTTGAGGAAACCAATGTTGACTCTCGTGTGCTGGGAGATAGTTTGCATCTCCATCTCGTCTTCGGCACCACCCGAGTTTCGAACGAGCGAGAGAATGACAATCTGTCGTTGTTAGGAATGTTCACGTTCGCTCGATAGCTCCCCTTACCTTTCCTTCTTCACCCTGGTAATTGTCTACGGTACGTAACCTAACCTGTGAAGTTGGTGCGGTCAGAGAAGAGTCGGATGAATCGTGGATGAGATATAGTCAACATACACGGCTCGTCACTTTAACGTGCTGGATGGGCCCGCCACCATCAATGTCACCGCCGTCCTCCTGGTCACCTTCGCGGTCATCAAGAGCGGCTTGGTCCCGTTCATCAATCACGACCGCGACCTCGCCAGCCAGTGCGTCTCTCAGCCGGGCAAGTTGACCCAGATAAGCACACAGCACGACGATGTCACCTTCCGCAGAATAGCAGCCTTGTCTGGGGTAAAAGGTGTCAGCCTAAAACCTCTTATATGAAACCATGGAGTAACCCACCGAAGGAGGTAGAGCACGAGATCCCGGATCATGTCCACCTTGAATGGTGCGGATGCAAGTGTGAGCACTCGTGCATCGTTCGAGAGTGAACCATGAATGTCCTCACCTCATGCATGTTGTACCTGCTCGCCGTATCATCGACCCCGCCGTTCTCTTTGTGGTTGTGGGTGACAAAGAACACATTCTTGACCATGCCTCGAACGTCGGGATAACCCTGAACTAGCTGATGGTCCTGCAGCCCCTCGTAGAGCGTGTTCCTGTTCATTTTTGTCAACACGTGTCCCTCAACGCCAACCAACCATGAGATACACACCTTATGAGGCTCGAAATCGTGGGCCGCATTCGCCGCTGCACATCTATTCGGGACATGGACAGACCAGACGTTGCCAAACGTTCCATGAGCGACATGTCGAACCGATACAACTTGCCTCCACGTGGGTGTTCCATCGAGAGTGCTAGAATACGACGCGTCAGTTATGTACGTGTATATCACATCGCAGTCACGTACAATAATTATTCAGAGTAGGACGCAGTTGAAGAGGATCGCCGATAAGAATAAGATGTTCGACGGATGGTACAAGGCTCCCCAATACATGGGCCTCGAGGACTTGCCCCGCCTCCTCGACCATCAGTACCTTCGGAGAGAGTGACTGGGAAAGAATGAACAACGTAAAGACGATAATTAGCATAGGTACCGACCCTCAGAAGTGATCCAAGCTTGGCTGCTCCTAAAGAAATGACACATCAGACGCCGAATCGTACCGAATTGACGTTTGCGTACCTGTTGTAGTGCATCCAATAATCTTGACGCTCATCAACAACTCACGCCGAACCTGTATGCATGCCTTTAGCAAAGAAAGTCCACCTGGTCTTCGTGCCAACTCACCTCTTCTTTCATCTCATTGTACTCCTTGGTCTTGTCCGCATGCTTCTTTCTCAGTTTGTCGAATTCGTCCTGCTGGTTTTGCTGCATTTCCCTGCGCGCATGTTCAATCCAGAATGCGTGGAGAGCCTGACGTTCGTGTCGACTCATGCTCCAGACGTCACCGTTATCGAGAAGCTCGTCCAACATACGCGTGCTAGAAGGCACAGGTGGGATTTCATCTTCGCCAAGGGCCTCGAAGAACCCAGACGGATCGTTAACGTATGCAGAAAAGGGGGTCTTGGACTGAGGCTCTACGGGAGAAGTTGGAGAGGGAGCCGGCACAGACGGTCGAGAAAGTGGTGCGGGCGCTTTCTCCTCCTCTGAGGTCACGCTCGAGTCGGGCGTATGAGAAATCTTAGCAGTCATCCATGTTTTCTCTGGTGGAACCTCAATGTCATCTTCATCCGCCTCATCCGAGTCGTCTTCTTCTGAAGTGTCACTGTCCGAGTCTTCTGACCCATTTGTTGTCAAGAACGCAAAGGGGTTGTAACGAGAGGAAGGACCAGATGCGTCAACTTTGGCAACGAAGCCGCTGGTTTGTGGGATACGGGGAATAGCTGGAGTAGTCATGTTTTCCAGGAAGTCCAGATCGCTAGCATTCTTCCAGAAGGCGTAGAGGGAGGCGTCCTCCACGATATCCTGGCCCCTGCGTCCCTTTACTTTCCACTTTTCTCCTGACTCGGAATTGTCCTGAGATAGTTCCTTGGCAACGCCGATCCATGGTGGTGGTTCAGACATCAAAGCGTGGTGTTCGGGGTGGAAGAGATCAAGGTACTTGATGATTTCGGACGAATCTGACTCGAGATCGACGTCGTGGATGCGCTTGATCAGTTGAATGATGTCCTGTCCGATGGTCTTGAGTTCATGATAACTGGCGCTGTATGCATGGCTAAGACGAGATTGGCCGCCAGCAACCATCTCGCGTGTTTCGATAGAATACTGCGAAATGCGTTCGTCGGCGGTACGAGAGCCCAAGCGCACGATGTCGGTCGTGATCCCGGCGTCAAGCACGGAACACAGCATGTGGTCAAGGGCGTGGTTCGTGAATGCGATCATCAGGATGGGACCAACACCATTCATGATGAGCACGCGTAGGAGCTCAACTCCCGTATAGCTCTAGCATAAAATATTCATCAGTTCAACGAACGCATCAGAGCTCGGAAAATATGACCTTTCCGGTACCAGGTGGCCTGAGCGCAACGTTAACGATTGACACGATGCTAAACCAAATACCTGACTCACCCTTGAATCAACACAAGTTCTCTTGTCAGTGCTTCGATGACAGCATCACCCTGACTAGGGTCGAGACGGCTGCTTCTGCGCAGCTCCATTCGAGCACGGTCGACTGAGCTCTGATCAGACACACACAACTTCAAATCATCCACCTCAGCTTCCCCATCGAATAGGGATGACAATTGAAAGTGGAAACCAGGAAGACGCGCATACTTTGGAGGATCGATCGTGCACTTCCTGAGGTAATGCAATGGATGAAAAGCGAGATAACGGGAGAATGGCAAGGTTTCGGGTTCCGTTTTAAGTGCTTCGAGGAATGGACGGATAGCTTCAAACAAGACTGGCGATTCGACGAGCACCTTGATGCCGTCGAATGAAGAACGTCGCGTCCTCAACTCGGATAGAATACGCAGCTCGATCTCGCTGTCAAAAAAGACGACTCGAATCTTGACCCGATTTCCGTCGTTTCGGACATAACTTGTCAGTTCGTCAAGCGAACTGGCTATGGTGCCGAGGTGAACCGATACCCCCGTGTCTGCCTTCCAAACCAGAGCGACAAGTCCGCCTGGCATGAGTCGCTTTCCACTCATCCCCTTCCAAAATGCAACACGTGCCCCAGCCTGCGCAGAACGAGCTCTGCCTGGAGGTGTTTCAACAGTAAGGCTGGTGGATATCCCCCGGCGGTCTGGGACTAGCTCCATAAAGGTGACGTCGGTGTAGACATTGAACATGAGTGATTCATGGCTATCAGCCACCCCGTGGTATTTCCCGCCTCCCTTCAGAAGAATTTCACCTAGCCTCGTCTTGCGCTTGTTCAAGTCGTTCAGATCATCTGCTATAAACTGCACTGCCCTCCGCAAGGGCGCCCTGTACTCCGACATTGGGTATCGCACGAATAAGTGATAGGTGAGGAACTCACGTGAGCTCCTCTCTCAAGAGACGAAACTGAACATCCAGCAAGCGTTGCATAGATTCTGCTGGAGCAGGATGTGGGGCTTCAAACAAGTTCGCCGGGAGAAAGGGCTGAGCCCGACACATCAACTCTTGATGTGTAGGTGCAACACGAATGTCATAAATGTCCACAAGATCGTTGTCGTGTCGTGGTCCATCAGGACGCAGGTGTCCAGGAGGATCATAGCTGCTATGCAACGCCGCAATGAGACCCTCGTTTAAAGTTTTATTTTGAGTGCCGAGTGCATTACTGCGAGAACTCGTCCGCGTTTCCTTTCCGAGTTCGCGATTGACGATCGACTCCACACGATTCACTTTTTCCCTGAGTGCGTTGACAAGAAGGTCGCGAACCTGGCCTCCGATACTTTGGAAAGGGTCGTCGAACGCTAGCGGGGACGAGGAAATTCCAGCAGCCCACTGGTCGAACCAGAGGCGAAGATTTTCGACCAGAGATGTGAGGCGCGGGTACATTGCCACGGCGTTCTTGAAACGCACCAGACATCTATAAACGTGATTTAAAAATTGGTTTCGGTGTAATAGGGAAGTTCAACATACTCGTCCAAGACACCAGCTATGGATGCCAAGATTTGAGGCCCCAACTGAGGATTGTTTGTTGTCATACCAGGATCTTTGAAAGAGCGATTGGTCATCATGATAGCCATGCTTTTCTCAATGGTATCGGCAAGCTCTTTGAGGTTTTGTAGCATCTCGGTAAACAGAGTGCTGTATTGCCCCCGATCAGTTGCAAATGTAGAGTATCAGTCTAAAATGTCTTACTTCACGCGAGTTACAAGCGTACTCTTTACGACAAAGTCAGACGATAAGTACTGCGAAAAGTGAGCGAAAGACAATGAAGACAAGAGAAGGTTCTGACGCGTAAGATCGGGAGTATTCCTCGCTGGAACGAAAGGACTTCACGACTTCTGCCGATTTGGACAGATACTTGTGGCCAACGGATAATATCTATCATACGCCGTAAACCATTTTGCTGAAAGCGGAAATTTAAGGTAGGGCTGATATGAGAGTTAACCAGTCACGCACGGAAGACATGGCTTGCAAAAGGAGCTGCAAGTGGATGTGCAATCAACGTCATCGTCGCCATACATGGCTCATGACTTACTTGGCCGTCTTCCTGAGTCTAGCAAATGAACTCAGTACATTCATCGCCACAACAAAAAATTGTAATGTCATACCCAATTCGCATTTGAAGCGGTGGCGCTGTTCAGCGGCTTCAAGAAAATGTATACTTCAAAAGTAGTTTGAAATTTAAAACTGTCGGAAAGAAATCGCTTCAAGGTATTGTGTGCTTCGGTGGGAGACAGAGAGGATGAAGGATCTTGAGAGAAAAACCCGTCCGTTCCGCTGCCACTCATCTTCGATAAGCCCTGTTCTGTCAGAAAAGGCGCCACGCGTTGTAGAACTGCAGCGGACTGCGCAGCGCCGGTCGAGGTGGATGCAGGGGATGAAGCGGTCTGATCAGCTTTAGGTTGAGTATGCAAGTAGTAGCAGGTGAATTCCCTCTTGCATCGGCCTTGTTCCCAAAAATACCTGCAGACGCCGGGAGGGGTGTTTCCAGTGCCATTTAGCCGAGAGGTATTGTGTGGCGGCGGGACTGCTACGTTGTCAGGGGTCGGAGATGTACCAGTATCAAGGCTGGCGTTGAGGTTCGTAGAGGGTGAATGTGCGAACTTGCATTGGTTGCCTCGATTGCAACCACCGGGTTTGTTAGCGTAACGACAAGGAGGACGAGACATTGGAGCACCATGTGCAAAGGAGAGTTACTACAGCTTCGCCTCCCTTTATATAAGACAGCCTGGCCCGGCGCAACGTGCCGCTACAGCAAGTGTTATATAATCCGCATGCCTCCGAGAACCTAAATCTCGCTACGGCGTCAGGAATGAGATTCAGGAGAAATGAGTCAGAGTAACGACCATTCGTGCAGTTTAGGCTTACATCTTCCGAAACGATCAATGCTGATAAGTTCAATTAAATCTAGGCCATCTGATGCAGACTGCCATCACCGTATCGCTTATCTTCAAAAAACGGACGATCTTGTTTTTCTTTGGTGTTTCTTGTAGCCTGTAATCTCCTTGTCCTGTGATTGGTTGGATTAGCGGCTTCACGTAATACACAACGTAAAATACCCTATCATGTTCCTGCGCACGGACCCGCATAATCAACCTGGGGGACATCGAAGATTCGAAAGTTGACAGGCAGCAGTACATCTTCCAAAACTACATAATGGCCAGACGGGCCGGGTTTCAGCCATTGTTGTCGTGCACCTCTGTGAAACAACGTGCAGAGACTGTGCCAAGAATCAGTTTGAACGCGGCGTGCCCGACGGGAAATCTGTAGTCATTGAACGCCGTGTGGCAGCCCGTCTAGAACCCCGACAAGAAGCATGCAAGCCCAAACCAGGCCAAATTTCAGTCGTGTGTCGTAAAATCGTGCGATTCTGTTCTCAGATTCGCACTGCTTCGTGGCTTGGTTCACCCCGCAGGTTCTGAGCCCTATAAGGTGTGTCATTTGGTGCCCACTTTGAGTTCTGCAAATAGGTATGAAGCTGAAAATCGATTCGAGTGTCCATGTCAGGTTCCATCGGTCAAGGTAAACAGCACTTAACGATACCCTAGCATAGTTAGACAGCCGCCGTCTCCTTCAACAAACTAATCAATACTGTTTTAGAATTCACCCGATGCCATCCATACAACGTACGTGCAATACTGGGTGTTCGCTGCATTCATTTTGCGACGCAGAAGGCTTGCTCAATCGGAGGACACCTGCTACCGGGCCCAATATCCATATACATGTCACAGTCTCCCTCAAAGACCTAACGAAGCCTTAGCATTGCTCGTGTGCACTGTAAAAGTGCACCTTGGGCTTCTTCTCGGGCCATCATTCCCCGCCCGAAACACCGCTGTGCTCTAGGAGGTCGTCTGGTTCACAATACATTCGACCCATCCCCGCCAGATGCGCCGAATGCCGCACGACGGGCCGGCTGTTGGACATCGCCACTTTGTATTAACCCTCAGATGTGGGCTGCATCTAGGAATTGAAGGGTGTATCACGACCGCGACTCCGAAACAAGATCGCATGCTCTCAGTGCGACGTTGTCGTACTAAGGCTGGATCGCAATTCCACAGCGAAACGATCTGCCGAACGAGCCTCGGCAGTGAGCAGTAACTGATCGGGCTGCATATGCGTGTGACCGACGCCAATCGTCGAGTAGAGAAACATATATGGTCTTGGACTAACCTATTGCTTGTGTCTATGTCCACGTCCAGTTTGGCGTTTCCTCCCGTGCCAGAAAGGGACGGAGTCGCCTAAGCGTTGGAGGTTTTTAGAATCAATATGATAGTTGTGTTGACATGACCAACGACCTAGCCATTACTCGAGGTCAACGGTCCTTTCCTAAGCATGATCATCGGGCCTGGCAGTACATTTAAACAAATTGAAACAACCATAAATCCATAGTGTGGTATGCAGTCACGTCGACTCGAGCATCGATCTGTGGGCCCAGCGGGGCGTCCCACACGAGTGCTGATGTGGCCAAGAAACCCTCCAGAGGCGATACCCTCTTCACCCGTGCATCATGCCTGTAACCGTTACCTTTGACAGAATGAAGAACGATGCAGATAACTGAGCCAACTGAGAGAGAAGAAGCGTATTGTGGGCGGCGGATCGGTGATGAAGTCGAGGTCGTCCGAGTCGCCGTCGCCTCATTTTCTGGACACGTTGAACTTCGTACGTTTTATTACATACGTCAGATGCCGGAATCAACATGCCGTTCTCCATATCCACGACGCACAGGCGCCTACAAAAGAATCTGCGTACATCCGATCACCAAGCAGGCTAACTAGAAAAAACGCCATCACCCCAAAACCATTGTCAAATCAGCACGACCTTCCCCACAGCATCTACTCCATCTCAAATCCCCAATGCCTCCAACTCCATATTACGCGTGTTCGATGGATCGAGTTGGTAATTTTGGCCTCCGATAGGTGCGCCGCACTCGGGGCAATTCGCAGCCTGCCTTGCCAGACCACACTACATACAAAAAAGGGTCAGTACATTTTCAAAATCATTTTCGTTCCCGCCAGCAAGCCGCAACACGGTGTCGTCAAATGCTATCCTTCACGCACCTCAGTAATCACAAACGTGTGCCCATTCCGACAATTATAAAAGTGACCCGCGGGCGCTGGTCGATGGTTCTCGTCAGTAAACACTAAAGGTGAACCGTTGTGCTTACAAAAACCGAACGATCTGACGATGGCCATACGTTCCTGGAGCGAGACCGGTTGGTAAAACTTGTCCAAACGGACCGAACGTTCGATTTCTCCCCAGTCCTCCACGATAACACGAGCGACGCTCGCGAAGTTCTTCTCTAACCACGCCATCTCCTCGACGCTTCCCATCTTCTCCCGATGCCGCCGAATTGTTGTCTTCATCGTCTCCTCTGCCTGTTGCCTGAGAGAAGCTGCGCGCGTCGCGAGCGCATTCCTGTGCACTGGTTCTGTAAATAGACCCGTCATCTTGCACATGCGTATATCAGACCGGAATTGCTCGAGTAAAATCCGCATTTGATACAGAGCTGTCGTCGAGATCTGACGATGGGATTCGGAGTCGTTGGCGACGGCGAAGGCAACGCCAGCATCTCGCAAACAGCTCTTGAACAGGAATTCAGTGTACGTCGCCCAACTCAATTGCTGACTGTTGGGAGTATTGCCGTTGGTGCGCTTGCCGATGGCGTCCATCCAGGTCACCATCAGGTCAGTCAACATGAGTCGGATATGGATCGTCGTCCAAAACGCTTCTACAAGGAACCGCCGGTCCGCGAGCGGACGTGGTTGTCCAATCTTTGTCTTGGCTACCCGCATCGCATGGTCCATCGCGTCCCTAGGAAACGCACTAGGATTACTGAAGAGTGCAGCAAGCTCGCCCTCATGTAGGCAGGAAAGCGCTGCTTCCCAGGCTTGCGTGTGTGCAGAGCGCGTCTCAGCTACTTTGATGACCTGTTTGTACGCGGCAAGGAGTTCTTGCATCGATTTGTACCACACTTCCAACACGGAACGATCGATGGCGTAGAGGCCTGTATTGGCAGGAGAGATGTCCCTATCCGAAATAGGTGCCTCCTTTTTGGCGCTCAGTATTTCTGTTCGAGCCTTTTCTTGCTTTGCGCGCGTTTTATCCTTAATCTTGTCCTCGAATTTGAGCTTGATCTCCTCCGCGGCTTTCGTAATTTCAACCTTCTTTGCGTCGATGGACACCGACTCAACAGACGTCTGAACGGTAGAGAGAGAGGATGCCATTCGAGCTGCGACGTTACGCTCCAAGATGTCCAAGTGGGCTCGCTTGAACACTCGGCCATAGCGAGGTGCCGTGATGGCCGAACGACACGTCGGACACGTCGGTGGTTGCTTGAATCCAACTGGGGATGACAGACCCAGCCATTGTCCGTTTTGGGTACGGACATAATACTCGGACATGCCACAGTGTCCATCGAGGGTTTCGACAGTGAACGTGTGACGACACGAAGGAATCGTGATCAACAGCTCGTCCAAAGACCCTTCGTCGGGGTTGATCTCTTCCAGGGTCCGTTGCATGACAAAGTCTGCTATCTGTGCCCGTTTTCCTTTCGGAGCACATTGAGGACAGACTTGAATGGTACAGTCCTCGCCGCAGACTATTTAGGGATGAGTATTAAGAACAAGAACGAGATAGTGCGTCCCACCCGAGGGGCATTGATGGCCACACTTGAGTATCTTTGTGCAGCGTCGGTCACATGGTAGCCGGGCACAAACCTATTAGTCGTCAGGTAAGCTTGGAAAATATCCCCGGTTAATTTACACTCACAGAACCACATGGAACGGGGCAAGCATAGTGAGTACATGCCCTACAGTCATTGATCAATACGCATCGCCCCTAGGATAGGAGACGGAGTTGTACTCACCACGTGCATGGTTCCTTGCATGGTGCACACGGCTCCGAACATGGGCGTTGGCATTGTGTGTGAGGGCAGACTTGCCTGCATTTCAAATTGCAGCGCGTCGTGTGTTCGTGTCCCTCTGAGCATGGCTCCTGACAAGGATGCTCGCAGTACAAACGCTTCTGGCATGGATGAGCGACATGTTTGGTCCTCTTCAACGTAGGGGGTCCATCGGTCGGTGGGGGGTTGAGCGCTTGACAATTGCTGCATGTTGCATTGCAGTTCTTGCCACAGCACGCCATCCATTCTGTACACCGCACGCGACATCGATAATCTTTCGGGTCTTGAGAACAAGGCATTTCCGCTTCATGCTCACAGCCTGGCAGCTGTTTCACCACCTTGGCGTCACAACGGATACTGTCAATTTTGTCCGCCTGGTAGCTAACGTCGTACCATCATATTAGCCTTGGCAAAACATTCGGGATGTCCATTGAGCGTACCATGGAACGGAATCCTTGATGTGTCCGCACGGCAGTTGTACGTTCGGGACTGGGAACTGACAGTCGCCACATGGCACATGGCACTCTTTCCGGCACGGGTGGTCGCGATGGCAAAGCCTTGTGCACGGTTTAGTACAGATGACAGCAACGTGATTGGGGTCGTCGCAATGACACTGGATACCGGGACCGATGAAATAGTAAGCTTGGTGAAGAAGCGAAGTGCAAGGGATTCATTACCTTGAATGGACAAAGGTGACCACACTTCAACAGCCGATCACACTGCTCCAAACAGCCGCCTGCGAGGATCCGTTTCATTAACGCGAAGAAAGAAACTACTAGCTCGGACATGACTCACCATCGGGCGCGATCCGAGAAAGCTGGCCTGGACTCGAGATATATTCTATCTTGTCAGGATGTAGGTGACACGCCACGGGCAAGCCTGGACCCAATGCTTCCTGCGATTCGAGCTCCTCGATAACGGAGCGCCACATTCTGCTTTTCGACGACAAGTTCTCGGCATTTCCGAATATGTAAAGACCTTCGCGTGCGCGTGATAGCGCCACTGCAGAAAAGTGAGCGTGGAAGGCACCAAGAATGCAACATAGCTACCGTTGGTACGATTCTCGGACTACAATACAGAATGTCCCGGTTATCCGGCATGGTCACAGTGCAATAATAGCACGTACCTTGAGGAATCCAATGTTGACTCTCGTGTGCTGGGACAAGATTTGCGCATCCTTCTCGTCATCAGCACCACCCGAGTTTCGAACGAGTGACAGAATGATGACCTTTTGTGGTCGTTAGCTCTAGAAGACGAATAGGCACGTTCCGTTCGCTCGACAGCAGTCTTACCTTTCCCTCTTCACCCTGATAATTGTCAACAGTCCGCAGCCTGACCTATACACAAGGTTGACGTTATTAGAGAAACGAACTGAATGACGAGAGAAGACATGAACGACATACGCAGTTCGTCACTTTGACGTGTTGGATGGACCCGCCGTCCGGAACGTCACCATTGTCTTCCTTGTCGCCTTCGCGATCATTGAGAGCAGCCTGGTCCCGTTCGTCGATCAGAACCGCGACTTCGCTGGCCAGCGCATCTCTAAGCCGAGCCAGTTGGCCGAGATACGTACACAGGACGACGATGTCGCCTTCAGCAGAATAGCACCCTTGTCTAGGGGAAGTATCAATATGGATACTCTCCTGAGATGCAGTATTATGAAGTGGACCCACCGAAGGAGATAGAGCACGAGCTCCCTAATCATATGGACCTTGAACAGTGCAGATGTATCAGTCCCCAGTGCGTAGTTCAAGAGACACACCCGTGTCTTTCCTCACCTCATGCATGTTGTACTTGCTCGCCGCATCGTCCGTCCCGCTATTTTCCTTGTGGTTGTGGGTGACAAAGAACAGGTTCTTGACCATCCCACGAACGTCGGGGTAATTCTGGACCAGCTCGTGGTCCTGCAGCCCTTCGTAAAGCGTGTTCCTGTCCAATCGTTTTTCAACACGTCAACGCCGACCAACGTCGAGATACATACCTTATCAGGCTGGAAATCGTGGGTCGCATTCGACGCTGCACATCGATCCGAGACATGGGCAGACCAGACGTCGCCAGGCGCTCCATGAGCGACATGTCAAATCGATACAGCTGACTTCCACGGGGATGTTCCATTGAAAGTGCTAGAAAACGGCACGTCAGAGCCATGTATGTGCGTGCCACGTCGCAGTCACGTACAATAATTATTCAGAGTTGGACGCAGTTGAAGAGGATCGCCGATCAGAATGAGATGTTCGATGGATGGTACAAGGGTTCCCAATACGTGGGCCTCGAGGACCTGCCCCGCCTCCTCGACCATCAGTACCCTGGGAGAGAGTGACTGCGAAAAAATGAGCGTCATGTATACGCCAGTTTGTACGGATACAAACCTGAAGTAGCGTCGCAAGCTTGGCTGCACCTGATGAAAGGACAGATCAGCTGTTGAATCGTACTGAACCGACGTTAACGCACCTGTCGTAGTGCATCCAATAATCTGGACTTTCTTCAACAACTCACGTCGGACCTACAATGATGCCTTTAGTCGAGCAAGCCATCGGGTCTCCATGTCACCCACCTCTTCCTTGATCTCATTGAACTCCTGAGTTACTTTGGCATGCTTCTTTCTCAGCCTAT
Source organism: Fistulinella prunicolor (assembly GCA_038089875.1). Lineage (NCBI taxonomy): Eukaryota > Fungi > Basidiomycota > Agaricomycetes > Boletales > Boletaceae > Fistulinella > Fistulinella prunicolor. Next base: position 26,822 of record JBBPLP010000065.1, on the reverse strand, counting down.
CAAACTCATCCTGCTGGTTTTTATGCATCTCCCTGAGCGCCTCTTCGATCCAGAAGACGTGGAGAATCTGCCGTTCTTGTCTGCTCATGCGCCAGACGTCACCGTCAGCGAGAAGCTCGTTCAAAGTACGAGTACCGGAAGGCACAGATGGGATACCATCTTCTTCGAGCTCCTCAAAGAATCCCAACGGATCGTGCACGTAGGCGGGGTAAGGAGTGCTCCAATCAGACTCCACAGGAAAAGGTGGCTGGGGAGGCAGCGTGGACGATCCAAACAGCAATTCAGGCGCTTTCCCCTTCCCCGAACTCACGCTGGAGTCCGGCGTATGGAAAACGCCAGTAGTCGTCCATGTTTCTGGTGGAACGTCGATATCATCTTCGTCCACCTCATCCACCTCATCCTCTTCAGGAGTGTCATTGTCCGAGTCCCCCGGGTCACTTTCCACCAGGAACTCGAAGGTGTTGGAATGAGAAGAACGGACTGGTGCATGCCCTTCGGTGGCGGAGAAGTTCGTCCACGAGTTGCGGGGAACAGCAGGCTTAGTGATCGTTTCCAGAAAGTCCAGTTCGCCAGCATTCTTCCAAAACGCATAGATGGATGTATCCTCCACAGTATCTTGGCCCCTACGACCCTTTACCATCCACTGTTCTCCAGATCCAGAATGGTACTGAGACATTTCCTTGGCAACGCCGATCCATGGAGGCGGTACAGACATCAACGCCTGGTGTTCGGGGTAAAAGATCTCGATGTACTTGACGATTTCAGACGAGTCCGACTCGAGATCGACGTCTTGGATGCGCATGATCAGGTTGGAGATCTCCACTCCCACCGACTTGAGTTGCTGATAACTGGCGCTCTGTGCATGGCCAAGACGAGATTGACGGCCGGCGACCATCTCGCGTGTTTCGATCGAATACTTGGAAATCCGTTCGTCAGCTGTACGAGAACCCAAGCGCACGATGTTGGTCGTGATTCCGGCATCAAGCACGGAACACAGCATGTGGTCGAGTGCGTGGTTTGTGAACGCGATCATCAGGATGGGGCCAACACCATTCGCGATGAGCACGCGCAGGAGCTCAACCCCCGTGTAGCTCTAACATAAAATATCCATCAGCTCAACGGGGAGTACCTCAGTGGGTAAAGAGCATGACCTTTCCGGTGCCAGGCGGCCTAAGTGCGATGTTAACGATTGACTCGATGCTAAACCAAACGCCTGACTCACCCTTGAATCAACACAAGCTCTCTCGTCAGCGCTTCGATGACAGCATCAGCCTGACTAGGGTCAAGACGACTGGCCCGACGCAGCTCCGTTCGGGCATGGTCGACTGAACCCCTATCAGACACACTCAACTTCAAATCGTCCACCTTGGCTTCTCCATTGAAAAGGGACGATAATTGAAAGCTGAACCCTGGAAGACGTGCATACTTTGGAGGATCGATCGTGGACGTCCTGAGGTAATCCGATGGATGAAGGACGAGGTAACGGGAGAAAGGCACCATCTCAGGCTCCCTTTTGAGTGCCTCTAGGAATGGGCGGATAGATTCAAACAAGACCGGTGACTCGACGACCACCTTGATGCCGTCGAACGAAGGACGCTGCGTCCTCAACTCGGAAAGAATACTCAATTCGATCTCGCTGTCGAAAAAGACGACTCTGATCTTGACCCGATTTCCGTCATTTCTGACGTAGCTTGTCGTCTCCTCGAGCGAACTGGCCACGGTGCCGAGGTGAACCGACACTCCCGTGGCTGTCTTCCAAACGAGAGCGACGAGTCCGCCTTGCATGAATCGCTTGCCGCCCGTTCCCTCCCAAAACGCAACACGCGCTCTACCCTGCGTGGCACGGGCATTGCCTGGAGGAGTATCGACGGTGAGGCTCGTAGATATGCCCTGCCGGTCTGGAACCAACTCCATAAAGTTGACATCGGTGTAAACGTTGAACATGACCGACTCGTAGCCATCGGCCACCCCGTGGTACTTTCCTCCTCCCTTCAAAAGGATATCGCCTAGTTTAGTCTTGCGTTTATTCAAGTCATTCAGATCATCTTCAATGCACTGCACTGCCCTCCGCAGCGGGGCCCTGCACGCCAACGTTGAGTATCGCACACCTAAATGGTAGCCAAGACACCTACATGAGTTCTTCTCTCAAGAGACGGAACTGAATGTCCAACAAGCGCTGCATAGAATCTGCTGGAGCAGGGTGTGGCGCTTCGAACATGCTTGTCGGAAGAAACGGTTGAGTGCGACACATCAACTCTTGGTGAGTAGGAGCAACACAAATGTCGTAAATGTCCACGAGATCGTTATCGTGGCGCGGTCCATCAGGACGCAGATTGCCAGGAGGATCGTAGCTCCCATGCAACGCAGCAATGAGACCTTCGTTCACGGTGCTGTTGGGTCGAATGCTGGGTACGTTCCTGCGAGAACTCGCCCGCGTTTCCTTTCCGAGTTCGCGATTGACGATTGATTCCACGCGGTTCACTTTCTCCCTGAGTGCGTTGACAAGCAGATCGCGGACCTGTGCTCCGACGCTCTGAAAGGGGTTGTCAAATAAGGGCGGGGATGAGAAGATCCCGGTGGTCCACTGGTCGAACCAGAGGCGCAGGTTTTCGACCAGAGGGATGAGGCGCGGGTATATCGCCACGGCGTTCTTGAAACGCACTAGACATCTATAAACGTAATTGAAAGACCGACCTCGAAGGCCGTACAAAGGTTAAACGTACTCATCCAAGACACCAGCTATGGATGCGAATACTTGAGGCCCCAATTGAGGATTGTGCGTCGCTGCGCCAGGATCTTTGAAAGAGCGACTAGCCATGATGGAAGTCATGCTGTTTTCGATGGTATCGGCAAGCTCTTTCAGGTTTTGTAACACCTCGGTAAAGAGAGTACTACGTCATTCCTGATCAGTGACACATACACACTACCATTCAAAACGCCTTACTTCACGCGGGTCACGAGCGTACTCTTTACGACAAAGTCGGACGACAAGTACTGCGAAAAGTGAGTAGAAACCTCTCTCAAAAAACAACTTACTCACACGTAATATCGGGAGTATTCCCCGCTGGAAGGAAAGGACATCGCGACTATTTCCGGTTTGGGCAGATACCTGTGGCCAACGGATGATATCTATCATACGGCGCAAACCGTTTTGCTGAAAGTGGAGAGTAAGGCATAGCTGATAGTAGAATACAAGCCGTCACGCACGGAAGATATGGTTTGCAAAAGGAGCTGCGAGTAGAGATGCAATCAACATCAACATCGTCATCCAGGAGCCATGACTTACTTGGCCATCTTCTTGGGTCTAGCAAACAGAGTCAGCGCGCTCGTCGCGACAATGAATAATGACATACCCAATTCTCGTTAGAAGCGGTGGCGCTATTCAGCGGCTTCAAGAAAGCATACACTTCAAAAGTAGTCTGAAATTTGAAACTGTCGGAAAGAAATCGCTTCAAGGTATTGTGCGCTTCGGTGGGCGACAAGGAAGACGAAAGATCCTGAGAGAAAAACCCGTCCGTGCCACCGTCGCTCATCTTCGATAAGCCTTGCGCAGTCAGAAAAGGCGCCACGCGTTGTAACACGGCCGCAGATTGCGCCGCGTTGGTCGAGGCGGACGAAGGGGACGAGGCAACCTGGCTCGTTTTCTGAGTATGCAAGTATTGACAGTTGAATTCCCTCTTGCATTGTCCTTGTTCCCAATAGAATCTGCAGACACCGGGAGGAACATATCCTGCGCCACTCGGTCGAGGAGCGTTGAACGGCGGTCGAATTGCGTTGTTAGGGATTGGAGGGGGTTGAAATGGTCGTGGGGTATCCTTGGGTTTACGATTAGTAGTAGGAGCTGGGTGTGCAAATTTGCACTGGTTGCCTCGGTTGCAGCCACCGGGCTTGTTAGCGAAATGACAAGGAGGGCGAGACATTGCGAACCCTGTGTGCAGAAGACCACTCTGAGGTCTCCTGCGTCTTTATATAGAGACTGAGCTCGAGTGCAACGTGCCTGCAGCAAGCGTTATGTAACCCGCATGTACCCCAAAGTTGATGATTCACGTTAGCACCCTCTCCCTGCAGCATCAGGCGTTCAACGTTCAGGAATGAGAAGGTACAGGGTTCGTTTCAAACAGGACAAATTCAGAGACACGATCTTTGGTGCAGTTCCTTCGCTCATATCTTCAACAACCGAGTACGATGTTCGTCTGGGGAAGCCAACACGAACCGTATCGACGACGCCTGGTTGTCCAGACCGCCTTCCTTATATTGAAACGGACGATCATACCGAATTTGCTTTCGTGTTCTGTGATTGGTTCGATTAGCGACATCACGTAATAAACAATATAAAACAACCCTAAACCTCCTATTCATGTGCCTGCGCACAGACCAGGAGATCAACGAGGGGAGCCTCACCTCGAACATAAGGCGACCTGCAGGACTGCTTCGAACTTCTCAAACTCCATGCCTTGATATGAGGTCGCGTTTGTTGTTGTGTGCGACCGCTGGAGAGGGGCAGGTGAAGATTGGCTGCTCCAGATGCCAAGGGCCAAGGTGAAACCGCCGACCGGGGATGAAAGACAAAGGCATACCAGGCACACGACGACTACCTGTGACGAAATGTGCAAAGACGACGGGTCTTAACGTATCGATCCAAAGACGCGCTGGTAAATCCCGTAGTCAAGGGTGAGCACGTATCGCCAGAAAAAACCTTGAAGGAAGCCTGGCCAGACCAGGCTTCAGTTGTAAACCGTGCGCCGTGCGTCACAGATCATCGAGCTTTAGTAAAATCGCCTGATTCTGACCCCAAATTCGTGCGTGCTGCTTCGTGGCTGTTTAGAAGGTTCGAGACAGCATGAAGGGTTCAAGTCAGGTGCCATGCTGAGTCAGCACGTGAGTCTCGTGACAGACATGTCGAAAAGACGTCGAGTGTCAAATCCCATTACGGGTATAGATGAGTGATACATAACGAAGAGAACTAGTATCCTAGCATAATTGAACAGTAGATCCTTCCTCCAACGAACAAATACAGTCTGACATCACCTGGCGCACAACCCTGACCCTCTAGCCCACCCGCGTCGCGTCCTTCGTCATCGCCAAAGAGACGCATTTTACTCCGATAGATCCCCCTCAGAGATTCAACGACGCCCCCGCATTGCTCGTATGCACCGTACACGTACTCCCACCACCCCTTCGCCCACCCTCATTCCCCGCCCAATACACCGTCCCCGACACCGCACGCCGTGACACCGTCTGGTTCACCACCCGACGCCGACCCGCACCCGACGGATCCGTCGGATGCGTGTCACGCACGACAGGCCCATGGTTCGACGTCACCACCTCATACGACCCCTCAAACGCGGGGTGCATCACGACCGCTGCCGCGCTGTTCGAGGTCCGCACCTCCGACACGAGACGTGTCCGAAGCGGTAGGTCGTCGTATTGAAGCTGGATCGCGCCGTTGCTAGAGTGCGATGTGACAGCGAATTGGCCCCCCGAACCGGACTCGGTGATGAGGGATACCGACGAGGTGATCGGGCTGTGGGATTGTGTCAATGGTCGAGCAGAGAAAAATAGGTCTTGGACGGACCCGTTGCTCGTTCGCATGTCGAGTTTGGTAGTATCACCTCCTCCATGGAGAAGAGAGGCAGTCACTTGAATCCGCGCATTGGACGTGTGCAGAATCAATGTATCAGACGTGTTAAAATGACCAACAATCTGGCCATTACTCGAGGTCAAGGACCCTTTTGTGAGCGTCATGGACTGGATACGTAAACCAATCGATCCGAACCCACAAGGTGCAATGCACTCACGTTGGCTCGAATAGCTGCATTGGATGTTTTGAGCTCGACATTGTCAAACGAGATCGACCGCCACAAGTCCCCGATCTCATACGCAAAATTGCTGGTCTGCGTCGTCAACCCACGGATGTGTACCGGGACGTCCTCAGACGTGGCCGCCGGGAACGTGAATACGACTTCAAAGTACAGCTGATCGCTCCCACCAGGCCATCCTACCGTGGGCGTCTACGATCGAAACGGTTGGGGATTGGGGGTGTCAATCAACGCTCGCGGGAGGCCGGGGGTAGAAAAGCTAAAACGCTTACATAGATCCCCACTCCATGTTTGTTCCCACTCTTTCGGAGTCGACAGACGGTCGCACGGTCGAGCGCCCGTTCGTCACGGTACGCCACGCGCACGTCCACACGGACGTCGTTGCCGCCTTGGTCGGCTGACTGCTTCAACTGGACTTTTCCGCTCTGATACGCGCCCCGGGAGATCAGATAGAGGTCCTCGGAGGCGATCGGGAGAAGAAAGGACGTCTCAGCGCTGTCAGAATAGCTGGGTGGTGCCCAGCGGGGATGGGTATGATGTGACGTCCAGTTGAGGCGCCCGATCGTTTCGAGAACCCTACCGTCCTCGTCTCTAGGACTTCCAACACCCCAATGCTGTGTGTTAAGCAAACGACAGGGGGGGAAAAAACCGTCAACGCCCATCTGGAGCGAGCAACGAACGACTTACATCGCCGCCACGGCCAGGGCTCGCCATACGCACGATCGTACGCCCGAGGCTCAGAATGACAAGGTAGAACAGGAACGCAAACGCAAACGCCTTCCAGAACCGCTTGACGGGGGACTGACGGTACACAGCGAGCGGCGCAGCTGTGTGAGGCGGAATCGGCGGTGCGGGGTGATGGTAATTCGGATATGACGGAGGCGGTGGTGGTGGGCGCAGGAGTGGCGCCGTGCCAGTGTGATATGAGGGATCGTATGAATGTGATGCTGTAGGCGCTGCCCCCGAGATCAGATGAGGCGTCGAACTTGGTGTCGACGGTGAATGGACGGACCCGAAGTGGCCGTTTAATTGTCCTGCCGCAGCTTGTGTGCGGTCCTCTTGCGGAACAAGCGGTGGCTTCGAATCCTCGACGATGATGATCATCTAAGTTGACACAACAACAACAACAACAACGATTACTGTATCGAGACAGTCCTAATAGTCTCGTGGACGTTATGTAAAACAATAGGAGGGGGAGGAGGGGAAATAACAAGGTGATCGGGATCACATCAAGTATGAATTGTAAAATGCTTAAGAGTCGTGCAAAGGAAGGACTGCGCACGACACCCAGCGCTTCAATCGACTACGCCGCAGTCGGTATGACAAGGCACAGAGAGAGCCGCATGACTCGACAGTCTCTCAGGCCATCGCGGACTTTGTGTTTTTTCCCATCAGACATGTATATAAGGCTCGCAGCGCTGCGACTGCTAGGGTTCATCATGCCCAAGGAACACGGTTGCATGAACATTGAATGATGGCGTGCCGCTTGTCAGCTGCCAGGGGCTCATAACTGATTGCGGCAGATCAATATGCACCCGGGCACGCCTCGCGCGATTCTCGGGTGACAACTTCGTCAAAGAACCACCGATGACCAAAGGATGTCGAAAGCGACCAAAGGCAAAAACAGCAGCAGCACCCGCAGGACGCCCGCGCCCAAATTGGTTCGCACTCGTCCGTTGGTACGGTGTCAGCCGTGTGAGGCACTCGACAGGGAGAACGTCATCGCGAACCCGATCAACACGACGTGTGCCGCCGCCATCCGATTCGACCCTGGAAAACAGAGCGTGCCATCAAACTGATTTCGATATTCATGAGTCATTTTCATTCCCCGGCGCTGCGCTCGTGACGTCTTGCGTTTTGATCATACACACGCTAGTCCATTTACAGAAACATACGCTCTACACGAGGCAACGACGAAAACACGATGTCCTCTGTAGGCTATCTCTCACCATCCGATTGCTTCTTTTGGGGCGCGCGGTGGGCACTATGCGCGTGCGTCATCATACCGCCGTGAGATGGATCACGAAATGAAGTCATCTCCCCCAACTTTGGAAACTTGGTTGATCGGGCTGCCAACACGCCATCCCGATCGATGGTGCCAGCAGTTCATGCGCTCACAGGGCTTGCTACCTATTGCCACCAGGGTTCCGTCTCCCCTTCATCGCCCCACGCAGCTGGACGCTAATCGTTCGCTACACGGGAATGAATGGGCCCCCACTCCTGCGGGGAAAAAATGTCCCGCTCATCTCCAACCCAGGACGACCCTTGGTGCTTCAGTTACAAACCCTTGGGCGTTGATGTCACAGGCCCCATTCCTAGTTGCGGGATCAAGATCAGAGCGAGATCGTTTTACACATGAGTGCGACAACGTGAAAGTGACCTCACGATGAAACAGAAGCAAGGTTCATCTGCTTGTTGCTGGCCCTCGCGCAGAAATGAAGACTGATCAGCTCACAAGGCACACAGTGCGGCCCGAGGAAGCAAATTGAATCCTCGTGCACAGCGGCATGCGGTGGAGTCTGACATTATTCCACCGTGAGGCAGTGCGGCGAGAAAATCACTTGCACCGATGCGGTGCATGACGTCTGCGTAGATAACGAGAGATATCGATAACAGCTGAAACGATAAGCACGTCATTTCAGACACAAAGTAAAACATCCCGTAGTGTGTATACAGAATAGAACATCGCACAATTGACATCGTATGAGGACTAGCCCGTTTGGAAGGCTCGACCGATTCAGGCAACGTTTGCCCGAGCTATAACTCGATAACGCAGACGGGCGTCCGTCAGGCCGAAACGCACGGACCATGCTTCTCCAAAGACAATAAAAGACACCTGCTGGTCCACGAGCGCACTCGGAAATAGAGAGGCTCCGAGGCTAATAAAAATATGAAGTGCCGGCAGTGGCCAGGCAGTAGATAGGAGGTCAATGGACTTACCGACTTCTTTTTGCAGCCGTTTAGAGGGATGGTGCAGGCACTCATCCACGCCAAATCAAACACGCAGCTCGCGTCAAGAAAACGCCTCTGTATTCTATGAAATGCATGCGCTTCCCTTACCTGTTGGTCGCACGTATGTGCTGGCCTGGAGTGGGAAAAGAGTGGCGACAGGACATGCAGCTGCAGAGTCGAAACGCTGCGGTAGTCATTAAGTTTCTGCAACGAGGGGACTCGCGCTTGCAAAGAAACGCGGAATTGCGGTATTCTTTGTTTCCTCCCTCCGAATATGAAATAACGTACGAGGATATATGCCACAGTGGGAGTTAGGAGCCGTGGCGTTGGCACCTTGGGTAGTAGAAGCCCCTAGCTGTGACGGCACGGTTGGAAGGCTCGACGATGGGAGTAGCGCGCAGGATCGCGTACGCCAGGCCTGGAGAGAACGTTTAGCAAGGCTTCTCGAATGCCGAGAGTGACAAGCACAGGGAACCTGCGGAAATTGTCGGCTTGGTGGAAGGGTGTCAGGAGTCTCCAAAGGAGCGATTCCCCTTGTTCCCCCTCCGTCCAACGATCGTTGGTCGCTACAGACTTCGTCTTGATATCGAGTCGGTGTGGCTGTGTTGAGCAGTTGCGGATTAGGGAGCTGTTGTTTCAAAAAAACAAGACGATCGACTTCGTAGGTCTGGGGGCCCAGCTACACAAGGTAACTAGCACCTTTGAATAGGTCAGGTCCATGATTAATTTTACCTTTTGTCTCGTTTATTTCCTCGACTATGAATGGGCTTCTAAATTGTCCGAGAGGGGTGCGACGTGCCGTCGCTATCAGATAAAATAGTGATATGTAGATAACGCCGACGCGATCATGGCAGCCATTTTCTCGATGACTGCTGGACGACGAGGTCAGATTACCGCGACGGTGAGCGAGGTGAGCCTCCGGTCAACGGCCGACAGCCGGTGCGGAGATTGAAACCTACCAAGTAGATTCGCACGTTGTCTCGCATGGTCGCGACGCATGGCGGGCAAGTCGTTTTCCCACCCAAAGACCCCGGAGTCTGCCTAATAGCGCGTACATTGGACGCAGTAAACGTACCGTGTTTCAACAACGTTCGGCTCGCTAGATACACAGGAAAGGTGCAGTTCCGACGACCGGAGACAGGGTGACTGGCGAACGGTATGGATGTAAACTAATTAATTTTAATTTGATCATGATCATGGAGTGGGGGCTCTATCGGGTGGATGAAGATCATGATGGATGGGATGCCGAGAGTGCGATGGAGGATGGGATCAGTGAGATGGGCCATGGGGGTATAAGCGAGATGTGGACGGCGTGTCAGGACAAGATGATGATGTCAGTGATGTGATCTGCGGTGATGGGAAGACAGGCACTGGATGCAGTGCGAGGCGACGCCCAGAAAGGAAGGGAGTTGCCGAGGAGCGTGCTGGCGGAAGGGCTATCTATGACGCGGGTGCGGGAGGCATGGGGAAGACCGCGAGGCCATTGGGAGGACATCAAAACAAGCCGTGCACGATAGGCAACGGGAAAAAAGGTCCGATGGAAGAATGGCGCAGCACGAGGGAAGACGAGCGCCGACACGAGGCAGAGACCCCGAGTGATGCTGACGACACAAGATGACCATCGCCTGGGAAAACACGCGACGACGTGCGACGAGATGAGCGTCGTGGGCGCTGCTGGATCAGCAAGTCAGTCATGGCGGGACAATGAAGTGGAAATGACGGCGGGTTGGAGGGCGTATGGGAAAGGAGGGGCGTGTGTGCGGTGATGGACAGCGACCGCACGTAGGCCATGAGGCGGGGTGATGGATGGAGGCGCGGCGGGATGGAGGCAGTGATCGGGGTCCTGTGTGCGTCAAGTGACAGCTCTGAGCGAGCAGGCCCGGTTGCCAAATTGGACGAGAACCTGCCAGGCCTCGCCAACGTTGCATGTCAATTATTGTGGTAACCTCGCGGGGGAGAAACGCCGGCCGAAGGCAATTGGAGAAATCCGCTGGCGTACCGCTGGGTTGCTCTCCCGCTGCAGCGGTTCGAGTTCTTATCAAGACCGGTCCAAGACCCGCAACCGTCTGAACTCCCCCGCCACCTCCTCCCCCGCCTCTCCCCCACACTCGTCGTCCTCAGCGACGGCCATGTCCTCCGTCTCACCCCAGCCTGCGTCCGCGATACCCAACACCCATCCTGCCGCTGCCTCCTTCGCCAACGTGCCCTCCCCTCCCCCGAACGGTGCCGTCTCCACACGCTCCAACGCCCAGCTCGCCCAGCTCCTCACTGCGAGCTATCGCGAGTCCGAAAGTCTCCGTAAAGACCTCGTTGCGACCCAAAAACGACTGGATAAGGCGGAACGATTGCTCTCGTCTTATTCCGCTGCCGCGTCTTCGGCGGGTGCTTCTCCGCCGAACCCCAACAACGGCACACATTCCATCTCCGAAGCTGCTCAACGTGTCATCGCTGAATGTGACGCACGTGCCGATCGCGCCGAACACGCTCGCGACGAAGCCGACGCCCGCAGACGCGTCCTCTCCGACGCCTGGGAGGAGCTCAACCGCTACCTCCACGTTATCGAAGTCCGCAGTGCCGACGCCAGAGCCGGCTTTGCTCGGCTTGTTGCCGAGGGCGGCGGCCAGCTCGTCCTCGCCCCCGTCCCCCTCCCCGGCTACCACTCCCAGACAGCCATGCAGACGCCTTCCGTCTCCAGCCCAGCCATCATGCTCGTGCCCCCACCCACGGCCAACCACCGCTCACACCGCCATTCCTCCTCCCTCAACTCCACCCACGGCATGCCCCCCTTACCCCCACCCCCTCACCAGGCCTCCCGCGTCAGACCACGCTCTGGCAGTTTTGACGAATCTTCCTATCATCTCGCACCACCCGCAAAACGCTCTCGCAACGACCGCGATCGTGATTATGACAGGGTACGTCTTGCACACATTCTTGCACCCCATCCTAACATCGCGCCCAGTCACACCCACGTGGCCGACCCCTCGACGTCGATGTCCACCATCGCCCCCATCTCCCATCCCCCCATCTCGCCCTCCAGCCCACCCACGGCGCCCCCCGTCACTCGAACGCCCATCCTCACTCCCGATCGTCCTCCCGCTCATCTCAGCGCTCCCTCTCGATCGATGAGATGCTCCTCGAAGCATCCACCGATGACCCCCGTCCCCGCGGCGAACCTCAATCTCCACGGGCCGTGATCGCACACCACCAACACCCGAACCACGCACCGACGCCCAACAGCCAGCGCTCGATCGTTAACCACATCCCGGGCTCAACCCCAGGCCCCCTCGAGCAGCCTGGCGAACAACGAATGTACCAGACCCACATTTTTGCGCCGCCTGTCACAGGCGCACCAATGAAGAAGGGGAAACCCGGATCAAGTGCGGGCATTAGTACGTATTCTGACGTGACGCTCTCGCGTAGTCCTGATGTCGTCCTTTTAGTGGCAAACGGATCAGGCGCCCTCCCTGCGCCTCCCCTCACGACCGGCACTGCGCCACCTCCACCCACCCCGACCACCGCAGTTCCTCCATCCGCGACGATCCCTGCCCCAGCAGCCGTCCCACACGCTCACCCACCCTATCCTCCCACAAACGCACAGGGACAGCGCATATGTCGGCAATGCGGACTCGCGGGACGCTACAAGGACGGCAAGTGTGTCGAGAAATGGGGTCCCGGGCCCGAAGGTCCCGGCACAGTCTGTGACCGCTGTCGAAAGAAGATGAAGCGGGTCGAACGCCGAGGAACGATAGAATCTCAGAACCAAGCACAGGCCCACCTCAGCCAACAACACAGCCAGGGTGCAGCGAGTTTGGCGCACGCCCACTCGATGTCCGCACATGGAAACCGCGTTACGCGGACGGATACCATGCCCGTGACCGTAGGGATCGGATCGGGAGGAACGCAGCTCATCGGACATGCAACGCAGATGCCCTCGTTCATTTCCAAGGACAGGCGTGATCGGGAACGGATACCAACGTCATCGCTCGCACCATCGCCTTCGCACCCCTCGCGTGTGGTCGATTCGCAACGTGAACCACCATCCCCGCCTGCCATCGCCACGCTGCAGACGGACGACGACGACGCCCATCGACGCGGAAACGCAGCAGATAGGGGACGAAGACCTATGAGCTCTGGTAAGAGTCATCACCATCGATGTTCGCTTTTCCCTTTTCCTGCAGTGCCCTGTGATTGAACCCGTGTTCTCTCTCTGTAGCCGCACCGTCGCTCGTCAAACACTTGCCTTCCCCGAGCCATTCGCATTCGCATTCAAATTCGCGGCGTGGGTCTGACGAGTCCTCAGCAGATGCTGAGGGCGATCCAGACGCCGACGCCGACGCCGATGCAGATGCCGACGCAGACGCGGATCTCCTCGAGGCCGTTCACGCGTCCGAAAACAGAAGTACGAGCATGAAGGCAGAGGACGCAGAGAACGACGATTAACGACTAACACCACCGTCGCATCCAATTTTCAGACATCTTTATCGCCGTGTGACATTCTTGGTTTTGGGAATGGGGAAGGGGGAGGTCCGGGTAGGTGATCATGGCCACGATAGAACTGGGTTTCGAGGCATCGACCCAAAATAACACCACGAACCAGCAAACGAAAAAGAAGGAAACGTCCCACTGTTGCATCACACATCCAATCTCTCTCTCAAGCACACGCACACACAACTCTTTTGGCATTCGCATCGCATGTATACGCAATCCCCCTACCTCTCATCCGCATCGTGTATCACTTTTTTTTCTGTCTGCATGCCAAACGAAACGACGTTCCTTCTCGTGGCCATCTCGCCTCCCGGGCGGATTCTCCCCGCTGTCCGGAAAACGACAAAAAATGGTTTCTTTTTTCTCTTTTTCTAGATGTCTGCGAATATGCGACAACGGTCATGTATGGAATTTTTAGCTGTGTTGGGATTTTTTTTTTTGGTCTTTGTGTGTGTTACTACGTACGCTCTGGTTTTCTTTCTTCTTTCTCTCTTTCGTTCGTCGCTGTGCCTATGACGCGCTCACCACCGACTCGTCGCAAGTCACGTCTAGCAAAAACATCGTCACCACGTGGTCATAATCCAATCGCCCGCCCATCGCTCGCACACATTCGTATTCCCAGTCGAGGATGAAACTATAAAAAAAGCGCTGTATCGATTTAACCCCAGGACACTAGTCGTACGCATACAGTACACAGAGAATGAGAATACAATACAAAAAAATGTATGTTCATCCCAGCTTGATCGTCGCCCGGGACGGTCCGTGCGTGCCGATGCTCGGTGTTGGCGTTCGGGATCAGTAACGGTGGTCCACCTGGTACAACAACTCGTTTGCTTCGCACAAGCGTCGCGTCGCGTTTCAACTTCACGCCCCCACCGGCCCCCCATTTTTTTTTCGTATCTGATGGGGCCCCATGATATGACTGGTCCGCGGCGCCAGGGCGGTTGATCATGACAACAGGCGCACACGCGACGCACGGTACGCCGCCGGGAACCGGAAGCGTTCTCTTGTATCATATCGTGACACGCACGTGGGTCGCCGTTCAGAACAACCACCCGGCATCGACGGTATCCGCCGTCCCTTTTTTTTTCTTTCACACACGACAAAGGTCAAGGGGCGGGGCGCGGTGTCAACATGGCCATGAATATGGATACACACACGGACAATGGGGTGGGCGCTGGCGGTAGCAGCTCGGGCGTATCAGCGCCCTGCTCCGTACCCACTACCATCGACCTGGCGACGACCGTCACTGGTGACGCTGGTTACTGATAGCCCACCTTATCTATAACACGTCATCGTCGGCGCGGCGAATACGAAGCGCTTGACAATCGCCATCCTGCCGCGCTATTTGCCAATCAGGTCTTCGGTCCGCATGTGGGTTCTTACAACGTGATGCCAGCGAACGGATGTCGGAGCGATCATATAGCCACGGGGCGTTTGGGAGGACCAGAAAAAGAGGCAAGGGGGCGGTGTATCGATCGCTCGTGATGCGCGTGTGTGTGCGTGTGCGTGCATGTAGGCACACTGGACGGTGATGGTGGGCTTGGCTCAGGACGCCGCAGCTGCGGGGAGCCGCAACATCAACGCCCATGTTTACCTCGGTCGGGTGATCATTCAGGGCGGCTTGTGGGGTCCCAGTAGATCGTACGTGGTGCGTACCCATCCCTGTGACCTATCCCACAACCAGCCCTGGGGAGATCAGCGCAGGGATGGGAAGAAGAGAACGGTAGGGGTACCTCCGTGATCGTTCTCCCAGCCCATGCACAAGCGTACATGGGCCGTTTTTTTTTCCAAGAAGCCTCTCGTCCCCGTCACGCCACCGTCGTCATTTGCCAGTATGGCTTTGTGGAGTCAGGGATCCATCGATCGCGGTTCGGAACATAGTGTGGGTAGCGGCGAACGTACCTATGATGCAAGCGCGAAGCCTGAGCTTCTACCAGTGTCGAGTTAGAGGCGAATGAAGGTGGAGCATCATGATGATGATGAAGGGACTCTTGACTCATCGTCATCGTTGTGATCAAGCATAGGTGGCAGAGGGGTGTGCAAGGCTGGTTAGCTAGAGTCAAGCGCAAGCGCGTGAAAACCGACCGTGCGTGTCCTTGTCAAATAAAGCATGGGGAAAAATAACCGGTTTGCTGAAGCGCCTGTATCACAACCCCTTTTCCATCAGAATGCGTCAGGCGTTTCCGGATCATGTTAGGCGTACTCCAAGTCCTCTATCCACGCTTGTTCTTCCTTTTTTGGATAAAGTATGGTGGTGGTATTATGGGAACGGAGGGACTATGATGTGGGTCGACACGAGCAAAGAACGGGCTCCGTGAACGGTATGACAATGATCCCCTGGGAGTTCGCAAGTGCTGCTGGTTGGAAATAAGGATTAGAAGGGCTCCACCTGATCAGATTCGCCCGAAACAATGAGGCATGATTCGAAACGGATCAAAGCCGGGCTTCCATCTTGAACAGCACAGCGAGGGGTGAGACGTCCACAACGTGGTGTTGATGCATCACGTCATCCTCGACGTCGTGCAATGACAAAAGTCCTGGACTGGTATACACCCATATGCTCGTGGCCGACGTAAAGGGAATGGTGGCAACGCTAGCGTGGAAAGTCGGGGTAATATGAATGAGACTCCGGAAACTTGGATGCGGCCACCTTGGGTAATATGCATCAATAGCATCATTGTTTCCCAGTCTTTCCTGATCGTTTCATTTGATTGGCGCCAAGATCAGGCGTAGCGGTCGGTAGAAGGTAAATGTGCGAACGTCTTGGTCGTCCCTGGGTGCTCACTGGACAAGGGTAGATTCATCGTCCACGGGTTCCTCGTTTATGGATCACGGAGATAGATCATAGAACATCTGTATGAGGGAGTTAGACGATCACGCCAAGTTCATACATACTGAATAGCAGCGCGCGAGTCGACGGCTAGCCCCTGAAGTCAATTGGACAGCATGATGCTGTGGAGTCGAGGGAATCCAATAAACCGTCGCATTGGGTCCGAGTGTGAAGAATAATATATCGATCTTTCAAGCGTTGACGTCGGCTGCTCGGGACGACGGAGGGGTCAAGCTGTTGGTGTGGGTACACGACCGCATGTTGGGCCACGAGTCCGTTCGGGAACCGGAGTTTGATTTTGAGCTTGGATGATTGTGCCAGTACCTGTCGTTCGTCTCGAAGCGGACGGCGTCAGGCCGGACAAATAAGGAACAATCAGTAAGCGATACACGAAATAATGGTTCGTCGTGGTTCGTCGTCGTCGTGCATCTTGAGCTTCGGACCGTCGGAGGAAGAGTCGGGAATGAGATGCTGATTCTGTACCGAGAAACACGAAGATTTTATATATACGCAGAAGAAACGACGAATGAGAACTTAAAGCGGCACACAAACAAAGAAGAAGGATGGGTGAACGACAAGAAAAAGAAAAAAATGACGAACTGTGTGGCATGAAAGAAAGAGAACGCTGGACGATGGGACGGGTGGCGGCCAAGGTGGCCAGATTTCCTAATTAGTAACACCTTATTGGGGGCCACCATCTTCCGAACATCATGGGAGGGTTTCAATCTTTCAATTCGCTGCTTCAACCTTAACGCTCAACCTCTAGCTTTATGTTCCGTGCTGATTACATTAAAGCTTGTTACCGTGTTTGATTCGGACAAAGGTAGCAGCCTGGAAGGTATGTGACAGGCATAGTGACTCGAAGTCTACCGTCGTTCTCCAGGCGAGTGAAAAAGCTGTAATCACACGTTGCACTCGGGTTGTGAACATCCGAACCACTAACTCCGTATGCCATGGCTTACCCCAAGGCTCTTCATTGCTCGCTTTTGTGACTTGGCAATCCGAACCCACGAGACAACATGCGTGTCAACAATGGACTCATGTGGATATCGGTGAGCGCCGGCCAATGTTGATATTCTGGTATCGTTCAGTGTTATTTCTGCTGACGCCTTCCCGAATTACTCGAAGGGCCTCGACGATATGTTGTTTGTGGCTTCCTGTACAACGAACCGTTATAGTCATATGCGAGCCGCTCACCAAGGGTCATTGGGACGCCTGAACTTTTAAAAACATCCTGCCAGTGGAGAACGGGAGCTGTACCTTGCTCGCCCTCCCCAGCTGTGTGCTAGAGCTCTACGAGGAGAGTGTGTTGAAGCATGGATGTGTCGTACTTCATTCAGTTGACCCAGGCATCCGCCTTTTCTAGCCTCAAATTGTGAAAGATTAGTAGTATCACCCTTAGTGTGACACAGGAAAGCGGTTGAAGACTCGCATTCAAGGTACCCGTCGGATTTTTACCAATTATCATTCGCAATCACCAAGTTCTTTCTTACTCGAAACGTCTCACGCGCAGGGGAACAGCAGCACCCAGTTCTCCCCCCACTTTCGGCCGCACTAAAATGCCTCGCACCATCTCGATCACTGTCTCGGGTCCGTCGCGCAATTCAAACACAAAGTTTTTCACGAGCACTGAGAGCACAACCTATCAAAACAAGAAGACACGGAGAGCAAAGATTGTTTTCGTATTAGGCATGCAATAAGCGGTCAGGTAGAAACGGGCACACGTACCTTGAATTCAGCTATCGCAAATCCCTTTCCGAGACATGTCTTGGGTCCATCGATAAATGTCAGCAAATGTCGGTGTCCCTGCACCTCCTTCGCCCCTGCCGGAATCCCATCTCGCGCGATCCATCGTTCGGGCTTAAATTCCTTTGCATCGGGTCCCCAGAGTGCCGTCGACCGATTCACAGACGGGATCGAGACGATGAGGTTGGTCCCCTTGGCGACTGCGATGTGTTCGACGAGTTTACCAGATCGCGTGCGCACAGGCTTGCTCAATGGGATAACGTCGTCCTCGGCGGCCTGTTCAAATTTCCACCGTATCATACACAAGTTGCACGAATTCCAGTTACGCATTTGCTTACCATCCGGGGGGTATCAGTAACAGGAGGATGCGTGCGGAGCGTTTCGTGTACCACGGCATCGAGGTACGGGAGATTGTTGGAAAGTTGATCATAAGTTGGGTCGGCTCCGAACTCGAGAAGCTCCGCTCGCAGTTTCGCTTGGATATCCGGATTTTTGGAGAGTTCGATCAATGCCCACTAAGTGACCAAAATCATTGCACGTTAAATGATGTAATAACACTGAAGTGGTACCCTGTCGTACCGTCAAACTGACTAAAGTGGTCATGATATCTTGTAAGTCCAGTTTGATTCAAAGAAGTAATCTAACTCACTCGAGGTAGTCTCGTAGCCAGCAAGAAGCAAAACTTTGGCCTAAATGAGAGGGCAGTCATACGGACATCAAATCGACATAATATTCTAAGCCACACCTGTGTCATCACCTCCTCACGGGTCAAATTGAGCTGGCTGCTTCGATTTTCTGCCTTGACTAGTTGAGATAAGCCAAGTCTCCAAACGCGGAGGACACGTAAATATACTTAGAAGGCCAAGGATAGACTTCTCTTCGCTCTCTCCCAGGGTCCCTGCAACCTTTTCTTTCCTCGATTTCGTGAGTAACTCATTCGAAATTTTGCCCATCGTATCGTTCAGCCTCGCAGTGATATTCGAGAGTGGCGTCGGAAGTTTCATCAACAATGGAAATACCTGAGCGAGCATGAAGATCAACATATTGGTCTTCTGGCTTACACTGCCAAAGATGTGAAAGACTTCTGCCACCGAGGTCGGTTTACCATGGAGTGAGCCGAAATCATGAGAGAAACCAGCTATGCCGATTGTGTCGAGGCTAGACAAAGTTAGTTAAACGCTATGACGATCAAGCCAGGACATCATCGTACGAGACATGATTCATGCTATGTCCTATGTCAGGTTCATCTAACATGAATCATCAACCACGCACTAGCTCTGGACTTCAATCACGGTGCTACCACCACCGTCTGATTCGATCAAGGATTCCCAAACACCTTTGGCCTGGGTATTCATCAGAACTCTTCACCACTTGGGATAAGAAGCACAAACCTTGTAAGCCGAGTCATAAAACACTGGAGTTAAATCGCGAATAGCGGCATTACTGAAAGCCGGAGTCAACGTTTTTCGTTGTCTGTTTAGGTCTCGTCAGTACGTGGTACTGTGCTGTCCAGCCAAAACCATAAGAAGACATCACTGACCTACGGTGATCCTCTCCCGTTGCAGTCAACATTCCCTTGCCAAACTGTTGCAACCCTGATCAACACCCGGGAATCGTGCAGAATTTGCTGGGATGTCTGCTTACAAGATTCTCTGTAGCGGCCTTTCTGAAAGGCGTTCCAATGTATGTCCACGCCCCACCTCCATAAAAGTGTGCTACCGCTTTCGGGTCGCAGAGAACGATCTTTCTTCCTCCCATTACGGAGGGAACCTCATATACCATACCATAGTCTTCTTCCCACTTCTCATATACCAGCCCCGGGTCCAGAGATGTCAATAGAACCTTGTCCAGGCCCCATAAAAAAGAGGGATTAGGTGGTCCGCGCAGAGAAGTCGTTTTCAACCGGCGGCGGACCACTTTGGCAACTTTAAGAATGACATAAAGCACACTGAATGCACATGTGATGTCGACGAGACGTGGGCGATGGAGTTCAGCAAGGGTTCGTGTGAGAAGTGCTTGCAAAGATTCGAGCGAGATAGCGTTGACCATGCTATCAAAGGAAGCGGTGTAATAAGGATGCTTGAAGCTTTGGGAGTAGACGATAGTACGGTCTTTGTCGTTCATCGAATCCACTTCAGGATGACGGAGAGCGGATCCCACGCGGGTGTGGGACCACATGGTACTGAAAAAGGGCAGCTGGGTGGCAATAGGACCTGTGGGAGTTCCCCGTGCCAGGGTATAACTGGCGTCGAATCGCCGAGCAGGAAGCCTCCCCTCTCCCCACTCGTTCTACCCCCCCATGCAACCAGCCCGCCCCGGGTCACGCCATTCAGTGGGCTAGGGTGGACGCCTCACTGCGTGCAAATGCCACCCGCTCACTCACGAGTTACGCTGCCGCGTCGGCCAACTCCCTCGGCAGGACTTTTAGGCTGGTAGGTGTACCCTCAACGGAAATGGAAGGATGGCGGTTGGGGCAGCGGTAAGCCCCCTGACGAGAGCTTTCGCAGGCTCGAAACTGCACCTCCCTGATTGCACCGTATGTGGCCCAAGGCCGCACTCCGACCCTGATCCTCGGAGAAGGGTGCCCGACGGGCACATCAAACGGGAGTGGCAGCCCATCAGTTCCTCTCTTCGTACAAAGACCTAGAAACAAGGGGCCGAAGGCCCCTTGTTTCGTCCTAATTAGCGTAGCGACCAGCTTCCGCAGGAAACAAAATACCTGAGTTGCATGGAGATGAGAACTTCAAACTCTTAAAAGACCGAGAAGACGAGCGCGAAAGACCATTTTGATATCTGAAACACTACAAAGAACGTTTGTTCCTGGACCCCTGTAGCCTAGGGACAGGTTTGTGGTGACCAAAAATATCAGGTCTCGTGACTGCACGTGCCCGACTTCGGCCCTCGTTCTGGTAAAATTTCACTCGAAATGGCTATGACTCCGCTCGCCCGTTTGGGAAGTGCTCGCTCCGCCTCCGGTTCCCACGTTATCCAATCAACAGCCTCCTCTTTGCGCTCGGCCTTCCCGCTTGCAAGGTGCTAATTTCTTTGCGACCTTGTGCCCGGTGCAGCTCATTGAGTTTCCCCGAGGTGTCGCCGTTTTAGTGCGGTTTCCACCCACCCCTGTTCACCCAAAAGCAGGTAATGATCATGTGACTCAGGCTGGCAAGCCGGGAGTGACCATGAAGCGTGTACATACTAGTAGTACAGTCATCACCCACCGTTTGAGCCAGGCAAAATTTGACGCGCTGCCAACGACATTCCGAAACAAGATATATAAATCTGAGCATACCACATTAGTTATATTACTAGATTGATGGTCTAGTTAAGTAGTATTGTGAATCACATATATACTACGTGTGGTGTATACGAATCAGCGGAACTGGCCTTATCGCCTCTTCACCACCGTTTGAGCCAGCTCCTAATTAGGCATATCAGCTTGATAACGACTCGGCACCTTATCAGGGACCTCGTGCCGGCCTATCACCGGCTAACCCCACCGCTTAGTCGCTCGCCACTCACTCCTCTCCGATGCAGCATTGCCGGTATTGAGGGTGATCAATGATTGGGCCTACCCATATTTGGCTAATCATGCTTCAATGATAAGATATATGACCTTCTGCACCGGCATCTGGCTGGCAAGTTGCATGGTCACTCGAGCCACCCAAAAATTAGCTTAAAAGGTGGTCATGGACTTTGTTCATGTCCTGCTTGTGGTAAAATTACTGAGCACGGCAACCAGACAATAGCATGTACTAAAAACTACAAAATGAGGCAAGAAACTGTTTCATCTCGAGCATCAGTACTTGCAATGGTGATTTTAATGTGTACAAAATATGAGGATATAGAATAACCATCAGTTAGCAGTAATCAAGTAGCCTATAATTACTTTTACGATGAGTTACAGCCGGTTGGCTCAAATGGTGGTGGTGGCTCAAACGGTGGGTGATGACTGTAGTACAAATACATACAAACAAGCCATAATCTAAGAGTCGAGTACACATTAAAGCTCTTCCTCCGCCTCCTCGTCGAACTCTTTCAATATTTCAACCGGATGAGCCTGAGATTCGTCACGATATACCTGACAAGCAAGATTAAGAAAACCCCCGCAAGTAAAATTAACAAACATGGGTGGCATACCGTATGGGTGACATCACACTGAACCGGGTCCGCCGCTGCCCACCCGACGGGGACATGTACCCTTGGGCCCTTTGCTGTCGCAGGTAAGAATAAGTCACCAGCGAATTTCAGTGCGATGCGTTGCGTCGGTCCTTGCTCTTCTGCTCCGACGAGCACCACTCTCCAGGCATGCTTCTTCAGGTTGGCCGGCAAGCGCTTCTGTAAGAGCTCCAAACCCTTGATGGGCGACCAGAATTCTGAACTGACAATAACCTGGAATGCGAATATCTCTGTTTTGAGCACGAGAACGTTATGAATACCAGGGAAACCAGTGGGAGCCACCCAGTAAAATGGAGGCGTCGCAGACTTGAAAGCGTCCCGGGTATAGCAGGAATGCGGTTATTTGTCCCGTCTAGTGTAATAGGAAGTGTGCTATACCGAGGTCTGGACCTTGATCGAGACAGTGTGCAATCCATTGGCAAGCTATCTTGTGCTCCGCAACGAAGAAACTGTGGAACCAAGACTCATAGATGAAAGCAGCAGTTTGACGCGTTCCCTCGTGTTCACCCAGAGCATTATAGAACGCTAAAACGTGTCCCCTAAAGGGTCCAGGAATATTAGATAAACAAAAATAGAAAACCGTATCTGAGTGAGCAAAAAAGATCACTCAAGAATTAAAGGTGAAACAGAACTGGTAACCGCCTCAAAATGTACTTATTTCTTTGAATTGCGTCCGCACATTGATGTAGTATGACGACAACACCAAACATAAGAACGAGATGCACAAACGAGGAAATGAGCGAGATGGGAAAGAATGGGTGGCAGACTGTAAGCACGCAGGCTTACCTGGGTCCCCGTAACCATACTTTTTGGCATAACAGCTATGCGCGGCAATCTGGCCCTCTTGAAACATGCGGACAAAACAAGCTCCTTGGGCTGCCGAGCCCGTTCGCTCATCCGTCTCACACTCCTTTCCCTGGATCCAGGTTGGACCGTATGAACGCCACGTACAGTACGAGCATGCAAGGAGACGGGACAGGTAACGGTTTCGAGCGAGCAAAATCTCTTGTCAGGGGTTTACTGCTACACTGACTGTTCAAGGTGCCAGCTATCAATCTAACGCCGAATTCCGAGAGGGATACCGTAATAATGGTCGATCAGTCCACAGAGGTGGAAAGGGGCATGAGGCGATCCCTGACTGAACTCGGGCTGATACGAGTAGGGAGAGGGGCCATGATCCCGTAGGCATGTAAAATCCCGAGTGGGTCTCTATGGTACTGTAGGTTCCGGTTGCTCAACTTGAGTACGAATTCCGAAAGGGATGGTCGTGCGAGTTTTTTTACTAAAAAGGGTACTAAAGCCGATGTAATACCCGTGCGTGTGCGCACTGCTAGCAGGCACCTGGCGACGACGCAACAATGATAATGATGGGTTCAACTGCCTTGCTTCCCTCCCTCACCCTTTCAGCAGCTGGACGAGTGCAATTGATCGAATGGAATCAGTGAATACAAAGTTATCAGCACACCGCATCGTCACTCTCCTCGGATCCATTCTCGTCGCCCTGGCTTCTGGCACTAACTACGTGGGTGGGATTGATAAGACATGATAGAAAACAGTACTGATTGGGAGTGATTGCATTTTGGACAGGTGTATTCTGGCGAGTCGTTCTTCGTCCCCAAATATCCTGTTCCCATGAACATGCCTACCAGCCTATGCACCGCAGCTTGGCGCTCGTCTCGGGGTATCAAACACACAACTCAATATCATTGGTCTTGCAGGAAATAGTACGAGCGCATGAACCCTCTCTGATCCTTGGATAATCTATCTACAGTGGGCGGATGGATCTCTGCTCCTGTTTGTGGTCGTATTGTCGATTACAATGGCCCACGAATCCCACTCACCGTTGCTTCGATCTGCCTTTTCTTCGGCTACTTGGGTATCAAACAAATGTATGACGATAGTGTAGGCGATGGCCCGTCCGCGACCATCTCGGCACTCCATTTCGCGTTACTCATCGTGTGCGACTTCATGACAGGTTTAGGGGGCGTTGCGGGGTCTACCGCCGCTATCAACATGACTGCAAAGAGTTTTTCGTCCAGTGCTGTACGTGCCCAGTCACTCCTACCTTTTGTGACCTTGTAGATCCGGCTGATGTTACTTTAGCGTGCCACTACCACTGGCCTCGTTGCATCCGGTTTAGGGCTCTCAGCTTTCTGGTTCTCATTGCTCGCGCACACGCTCTTCCCTGGAGACACATCTACCTTGCTACTAACCCTCGCTCTTGGAACAGCCATTCCGATGCTCCTAGGTCTCTTCGTTGTCCAGCATATTCCCCTGCCTCCGATTAGCTTAAATATGCGGCATGAAACCACGATTGATGGGTGCGGTCTCATCACAAGTGGAGATAATGCTGTCCTTGTTGAGGGATCGTCGGTGGTGTTTGCCACAGAAGTAGATGCCGAGGGGGACATAGATTCTACGCCTCTTCTATCACACGAGCAGGAACGGAATCCGTATTATGTTCCTCCACCCTCTGCCGTGGAGTTGAACCCTCCGACAGTTTTGCACCATGTAAGGAGTGCAAGGGACGAAAGCACGTTGCCGGACATTCACGGAAAGCAGTTGTGGCTTTCTCCTGACTTTTACCTCGTCTTCACGATCATGGCAATGTGTGGGTAGCTATTGCTACACATCACTGAAACCGATGCTCAACCCTAGCTTTGGTAGGTGCTGGAACCGGAGTTATGTGTCAGTGCATTGGACTTCGAGTAGTTGCGCCTCATTTTCCCTTGATAGATATAAACAACGTCGGTTCGATCTCTCAAGCACTTTACGCCAAAACACACATGGTCTATGACAATGTTGAAGCCGCCAAGTGGCAAGCCACACAGGTATATATTCTAAGCTTGGGAAACTTTGCAGGTCGCGTTTTAATTGGTGAAGTATTTTGCCTCTCAATCGTCCAACACCCTAACCAACCGCACTACCAGGCTTACTTTCTGATTTTACATACACCCGTCTTCACCATCCACGGGCCTTCTGTTTCTGCATCGTATCATTTCTCTTCATCATCTCCCAAGTAACCGCGATTGCTGTCTCTTCTGTTGAGACGTTGTGGATAGCAACCCTTTTGTTGGGGCTTGCGTACGGATCCTTGTTCGGGTGCTCCCCGACCATTATCATCGAGTGGTTCGGTCTGCGTAGGTCCCTTTTTCTCTGCTCTGTTACAATGCGATATGTACCTTGGCCCACCATTTCCCCATTTACAGCTCATTTTTCGGAGAATTTGGGCTTCGCCTTGTTCTCGTCCATTGTCGGGGGCAATCTTTTCTCGCTCATGTTTGGGCTCAACTTGGATGCCCACGTGCCAACGCAAGGTGCACACTCTTCATTTGCACCGCGTGTCAGGTCATCCATTGGCTTAGCGTCACGCGAGCTGCCCTCGGAACATCAGTGTTTCGATGGCAAGGCGTGTTACTTGGAGAGTTTGCAGGTGACCCTTATGGCATGCATCCTCTCCCTCGGGTTGAGTTGGTGGGCTGGCATTAGAGAAGGGCAAATGATTAAAGAAAGAAGTGCATCTGATCATTAGCGGGTAAAGCATGTATCAACGAGTACAGACAACCTATCATTCCGAAACTACTCAAACATCTCGCCTGGTGGCAACATAACTTCTCTACCTTCGAGGCTCAATGGACGCCTCTTGGAAAACTATGTAGTAGTCAGGCTATATGACGCTTTGCGCTGTCCCCAGGCTCTTCCTGCCCATCGGTTTTCTGCAGACGCTCGCACAGGGCACGTGATGGCCCTCTATATTCCAATGGAACTGATCGCATCCCTTCCATCATTCTCAATCATAATTTATACATGAACTCATGAGGGATGGAAATGACACGCCCGAGCCAAGGAAACGAGACGGAAAAAGATCGAAATTATTAAGCGTACAGATAGCAGTCCAAGGAGATATCATACATAAATCATGCGCATCGCGACATACAACACGATAGATTGCTGAACCGAACACACCGAGTCATAAAAACAAACCTAAGCCTTGCCTCTGTTGATGACGGTCTCCAGCATGGTAAAAACACAAGTACAAATACAAATACAAAGAAATCATAATCAGGCTCAGAGTCGAGTACACTTCAAAGCTCTTCCTCTGTGTCTACCTCGGAGTCCATCACCTCCTCATCGAACTTCTTCAATGGTTCGACTGGATAAGTCTGAGACTCATCACGATATACCTGATAAGCAAGAGTTAGAAAACCTCCTCCAGTAAAAGTAGCAAACACGCATTGCACACCTCGTAGGTGACATCACGCTGTACCGGGTCCACTGTCGCCCACCCGACGGGTACGTGTACTCTTGAGCCCTTTTCTGTCGCGGGTAAGAATAGATCTCCAGCGAATTTCAGTGCGACGCGCTGCATCGGTCCTTGCTCTTCTGCTCCGACGAGCACCACTCTCCAGGCATGCTTCTGCAGGTTGGCCGGCAAGTGTTCCTGTAAGAGCTCCAAACCCTTTATCGGCGACTCGAATTCTGAACTGACAATAACCTGGAATGCGAATATCTCTGTTTTGAGCACGAGAACGCTGTGGATACCAGGGAAACCAGTGGGAGCCACCCAGTAAAATGGAGCTTTTGCAGACTCGAAAGCGTCCCAAGTAGTGGCAATGCGGTTCCTTGTCCCGTCTAGTGTAATAGGAAGGTGTGCTATACCGAGGTCTGGACCTTGATCGAGACGGTGTGCAATCCATTGGCAAGCTATCTTGTGCTCCGCAACGAAGAAACTGTGGAACCAAGACTCATAGATGAAAGCAGCAGTTTGACGCGTTCCCTCGTGTTCACCCAGAGCATTATAGAACGCTAAA